>VDFB02000363.1:36322122-36380421 GCA_007258455.2 Sequoia sempervirens
CCCCCCTCTCTCTCCCTCTTGCACCCTACCTAGACAACTCTATCTCTCTCTCTCCCCCTTAAAATTCTCCCTCCCTCTAAAGATATACATAAATACATGCATACAAGCATAATACACATGTAAATACAATCCTACATACATACAAGCATACATGTACATGCACATATATACAATATTACATACAAGTAGGCATACATACAATATACATGCATTGATACATACATGTATGAATACATACATACATGATAGACATGACATACAAACATACATGTGCATAAAAACATACAAATATATAAACATACATTCAATATGCACTTAACATAAAGAAATACATAATGTGAGTGTGTTATACCGCACTCATGTTATGTCTTACTAGACATGCTCCCCACAAACCAAAAAAACCATGTCAAAATTAACATACAACGCTAGCGCGTTATAACACGCTCACATTATATCTTGCTTTGGGAATCCTCAAGCATTGGGTTTGGAATTTGCCTTGGAATACCAACTCAAAGGCTTGGAGGGCATTCCTAATGACCAGAGACATGTTTTTGCAATTTCTACAATATTTCACATAATTGGGTTTGTGCTCACTGTCAAGATTGCATGTGGTTCAATATCAAACAAATCGAACATCTGGGTAATGTTAGGTTCTCTCTTAGCTATCCAACGATGTATTTTTTTTCACTTTCTGACAATGTTAAGCAGTTCATCCATAATTTCTTTTCCTTGTATGTCTCTTTTTTGGCAAAAAGAAGTGTTTGGTATTTTTTTCGTTATAAATTAACCATTCATAAAAATTTCAAATAAATTACATTTTAGAAACTAGACTCCATTCTATAATTTTTTTTTTTTTAAAATCAATTAGTTTCCAAATTTTGTAGGGGTAGCATGGCCAAAATTCTGTTTTTCAGGAAGTGTCCCCTTTGAAAAATAGTAAAAAATAAAATTTTCATTAAAAAATTATCAAAAAAATCATGCATCAACTACATACTGTTAGCTAACTTCTAACCATAGTGATTTTAAAAATACTAAAAAAAAATTCATCGTACAAGGGTCATACAAGAGTTGCTATGTTATGTTTTTTTGAAAAAAACAACACCAATTTGTGTACATCCCTCATTTGAACCCCTTAATCTCAACCATTTTCAAAATAAATTAGTAGTTTATAAAGTAGGCTTGGAGCACTTGAATCCTTCTTTTTGTTCCATCTCAAAATTTTGAGTGCAAGTATCCTCAATTTCAAGTCCAAGGTCAGTATTTTTGATTTCAAAAAAAAAAGTGGCCACTTAAGCCCCCTTTTTGGGAACCATCTTGGTGCACTTACCTGGATATCCCAATTGAAAATAATCTTTAAAAATTAAAAAAATAAAAATATAAAAAAATAACATAGTAAAGGTAAAAAATCATCCTTTGGTGAAAACCACTTTTGGTGTCACCATAGACAAGTACCATGGTGGAAACCTACTCACATGTTCCATGTGTAATAAACTAAACTCTACCATATTTCAGGTCCTCATCCACCACTTATCCATAAGTCTAATCCACCCACCTATTCACCCATTCCTATCATTATTGGCCACCCATCCATCTATAACATTCCAAACATTATTTTACACTCAAGGTAGGTAATTAATTTCTACTTTGGAATAAATAATAAAATGTGTCATATGGATCACTTATGGATTTGGATCTCTTCCTTAATAAATGAGTTTCATGTATTTCTCCACTACCCCATGAACACACTTTTATCCCTCCCATGAATACTATTCTATTTTTCCATCCATAAGACATCACATCAAAACATGTTCTTCGTCCATGCAAAGTATACACTTGATATATTACACTTTTCATGTCAAATTGGGAACTAAAAATCAGCCTCAATAATGTACAATTGTCACATCATTTTCCATTGTCAAAATTTTATATTGCATCCATCATTTTTCTTGATGAGATGTGTCCTTTCCTGAATCATGAATAATCACCATCCATTTATCTTTTCATATCCCATACTATGCCTACTCCATGATGATTATATATCATGGTGTACTTTGATTGATATAGTTTAGGGCATGGTCTATTATTTTTGTGCACCATGTTTTTTGGGTGTTCTCTCATATGACCCACCAAGTTCAATCACCTTGAGATGTGTTGGAAACTCCTCTCCATACATCTAATGGTTATCTTACGACATACCCACCAATAGCAAAAAATTCCTTGTGAGTGTTGGGGTATCCTATTATTTTTTGTTTACTTAAGCATCATTACATTCACTAGATACATTAGCACCTTGGTCTTATATACCCTAATGCATGATATCCATTGCTATATCAAAATAAGGTTTCTCCCAATATTCTAGCATCATATAGAATTCTAAATATCTATATCTCATTGTCTCATCATGTACTATCCTCATTTCTCTATTCACTTTCTCTTTTTAACATTTTTCATTCAATGTCTCTTCATATCCTTCTATTACTATCTTCTAATCATTCTTCTTCCGAGAGCTTGCTCATGCCACTTTTTCATGACTTACCTATTGAGGGGGCATCATTGTCTTATCATTCAATCTTTCATTATTTCCTACACATGACTAGGGAATATAATCACTCTATTCATATCTAATCATAATTTTATTCATGTCTTATAATTAATTTTTCCATATTAGCTATTTTTCTTTTATTTAAAATAATTTCACATTGAACATCATCTAAAAGAGAGTGAAAATGTAGACACCTAAATACAGTTCCATTCACCATCATTATCCTATTGAATAGTCTATTAGTAAACATTATCACTTGATCACCCATTCATCACTTATGACTCCTAATGCCTAATCATTTAATTGATAAGCCTTATTTAATTATGTTAGGCTAACATTATTCGTAGATTTAATAAATTACTATCCATTTTCTTTATTAATATTTATCCACACACTTATCCATTTTATTTTTATTTTTTCATTTATTATCTATTCATAAATCTATAATTCTTTTAATTGTTTATTAAATCATTAATATCCACCTCATCTACTTGGTTTCCTAGTTTAATCAACTCACTCAAACTTACTCCTTTTTCCACTCATTAGTCTAATCCACTTTACTCATCCATGCAATCAATCAACTACTGCATATGAAACTCAACTCTCCTTAATTAATTATCTCATGTGCTTAGTTAACACCTTTATGTACATAGTTAAATTATCAATCAAATTTTACCATATCTCTAATCCATTTGAATTGAGAAACAATTATTATTTTAATTAAAATTAAAATATTGTACAACTCTCCCACGCTTGTCACATCTTCTCACCATCTCCCCTAATCATGGATCAAACTTGAGATCCCACATTCAATATTAGGTATTCATCTTATTCTCTTGAAAGTATATAAATCAAACCCATTATTTCACAAGAATTCATTTACACATCCATATTCTATTAGTTTGATATCTAGGGAATCCAACTTCATTATTTTGGAAAATTAAGCACCTATATTCTAAAATTAGCAAAGCTACACATTGTGCTTGATTTGAGGTTTATAGATGTAGAATTTGAGTATTTTGGTTGTTTGATTTTGATACTAATTAGTTTATTCCATTTTCATATATTTATTAGCTACAAAAATATCAACGAGTTCATAAGCATGATAAACATGCCTTTGAAAATAATTCCTTCTTAACATTCAAAAGCTTCCATAAATGTTATAGGATTATTAAATTCTTTCACCTTTCTATTAGAGCCCACTACCAATTGAGTGCTCATTAGCACTTAGTAGTCCATCCTAGTTCTGAGAATAAGGAAAAATGGCTTTAACTCTATATGAGTCATCCATCTCATTTGTGATGAAGGGTCCATGCACCTCTATGTTGATAGTTTTAAATATTTTCATCTCTGAGTTTCAAAAATATTGGATAAAAATATTATTGTATCTATGTACAACCTTTTTTATTATTCTTTGTCAATATTCATTTTTCTATTATGCACTAAAAAATACTACACAAACCTTCATTTGAGGGATGTGCCATTTCTACAAGATATCCCCATATTCCAAGCTAGATGTTTGCATACCATATTTCTTTATTTTATTTCATGATTTATATTCACCTGCACAAGATGTAAAATAATATTCTCCTTGCTCTCTTAACTCAGAAAAACTTTCATACAGTACCTTCTTTACTCATGTGTTTCCTTCCATCAATTTTGATATTCCTTGATTATATGTTGTGCAAGTTTTTATATGGTTGTATCATACATTTTGTAGACTATGCAATATTCTACCTCCTAACATTTACTTGTTATTTTACACTTCTTTATTTTTTGATGAATATATGTCTTTATTACTATTTATAGAATAATGTTACACATATTCATGAAAAGTAGGTGGATGGAAAAAAATCATACCACTAAAATTCAAAGAGAAAAGAAACTCGAAACAAAATAAATAAATAGAACACTAAGTAAAAAGAGCTAACACAATAATAAGAAAGGAAGTCCCAATCATGCAATTTACCACATGTTGGCTAACATAAATGGGCACCTTGAGATATCACAATTCCATGCCCAAAAGGTGCCAAAGTTAACATAACAACTTCAAATATCAACCTTTAAATGAAGATAAATATCCTCTGAATTTTGTTGAGGTACAACTCCCTCACAATATTTTCAGTGAATTAAATGCTAAAACTAAATACCATGTATTCTTTTAACCAAAAATCAAAAAAGGTATACCCGATATCAGAAAAATTCCTAAATATCGGGTGTGAGATACAACAAGTAAGAAGTATCAACACAAAGGCCAATTCCAGTTTAAACTATTCGTGAATAAAATATACACCCAATACCATTTGAGAATGAAATCAATTATGAAGGAAACTACATTACTCACACAAAGATAAGATATATATTAAGATGTTCTCAAACAAAAAGATTCAAGAACTCAGATTAACTTCACAATTGAATGCACACAAAAAAAATAGTAATTTCATTCACAACAAAAATATGTATTGAGCAGTTTCAAAATATCTAGAGAGAGAGCATATGAAAATAGATACAATTAAATAGGTAGATAAGTAATTGCCTCTTTTTCATGCCCATAGCTGATCAAAACAAAAAGACACATAAAAGAAAGAAAGGGAAGTTAAGCCACCATGATGGCGTCACTTCATTTCTAGCTTCTGGGGTCACCAAGGGTTTCTTTCGCCAAGCTTGGAAATATTTAAGGATGTGCATCAACTCCTTATGCTAGGAAATAGCCATCTTCATCATCCTCACCTTCCATGTCAAATGATTATCCTTAGCTGTATCCATGTGATGCTCACAAACATGCATGGGATCACTTGCTTGGGAGGTGACCAAATGTAATTCACTAAGTTTTTGCTAGTGCTCAACATTGAGTGAAGGTGAATCAAGCATTTCCTTAACCATTTTCAGGAAACCGTCCATTAGAATCTTGGTGTCCATGTTATTCCTAATATCACCTTTATCTTGGAGTAACCCAAGAGCCACCAAGGTGCCTAGTGCTTCTTCTAAAACAACAGTACACTCATCAATGATTTCCTTAAGTTTTTGTAGACTCTGCTTAGCAATTTACAATTTTCACTCCACCCCTTTGTTCCATACTAAGTAACAAGAGTTTGAAGCTTTGGGATAACCTATTCTATAGCCAACTTCTCCATATCCTTGATTAATAGCAACTTTAGTTTAGTCTAATATTTTTTCCATAACTTCTCCTTCTTTTCAATCATTGTGATTTCATCCCCCAAAGTGGTCTTCAAAGTGTTTTTTTCTTGGAAGCATTTTATAGATTTAGAAATGAACAAGCTCCCCTTTTAATAAAATACCCACTCCAATCATATGTAGCCTTACTCAAGGTTTCACAAACTTTTAATTTTGGTCATGGCCTCCTTTCCAACAACAATTAGAGACTCTATAGAGGAATCAACCTGAGATATGGGTTGAGGAATAAGCTCAAAGATAGACCTCAAACATTCAGTCAAGTTACAAACCTAGGATTTTAATTCATTCTTACTTTCTTTATCCTTTTTTTATCTTTCAAAAATTCTAGCCACGGACACCTAAAAAATTTGAACATCTCCATCTTTGGTAGGAGGGCCAAGATCTATTCTATTCACTTCAAAATCACTTGCTACTATCTGAGTAACATTATTTTGCATTAAAGCATGTGCAATCTCTATTTGGAGGCTTCCTAATTTAGTATCATCTATCAACCTAGTGTAGTCTTCAACTTCTTTGATTTTGGGGCTAAAGTCCTCTGTAATAATTGGCCCACCATACCCTACTTAGGTAAACTAGGTTGTATAGCTTTCCTTTTCCTTAACAAAGAGTCATCTAACCTTGTTGGAGTCACTAAAACCTTGGATGTCTTAAAACCTAAGATTCAAATAAATTCCTAGTAACTAGAGATGTATTCTTTGCAGATGCAATTGCTTCTGGCTTCTCAGATGTACCTACTTCTCTGATTAGTGATTTATCCTAAGAGGGAGAAGAATTGCTATTTAGTGTTTCCAAACCCTCCTCTTCCTCATCTCCTTCATTTACTTTTTTTAGAATAGGTAGGTTAAAGATATCTTCCCCACAGGTTTGTGAAAACACATTCCTGTGAGGTGGGTCATTGCCACCATCTCCTTGTGCTCCTAATGGTAATGATTGTGAAGTTTCAATAGTTGACTTCCCACTTGCAGAGATCTGAGAAGTACCTTTAGCAAGTCATGAATATTTAGACCTAGTGTGAGTACATGATTATTCAGTTCTTTTCTTGGTCACCCACTCTCCTGTTCTGGTCAAAACATCGGTAGTCCTTGCTTCAATAGTTTCTTTCTCTTTAAAGTTCTAGTCCATGGCAATGATAGGCCGATTTTCTATCAATTCAATATATACTGGGTCTACCATGTCAGAGCTATCTTCCAAAATAGCCTATAGATCCCACTTCAAATCATAAATAATTATTTGTTCCATTGTTAGTCTCATCCAACTCCTTCTCCCAACCTCATATTCATCAAAATAGTGTGCCCAATAATCTTCAAGGCTAGGATGGTGATAAAAATTAGGGCTTAATTTTAGATTATTTTTAATATAATCTTTTATATCAAAAGGATTTCACTCCTCATATGAAAGCAGATTATATTGGAACAATTCTCTTTCAATATTTAGGGCATTAGACATGGATTAACAACTATAAGTACCAAAACCAAAGGGAAAGCGAACTGTCAACCTTTTCCTACCTTGGCACAATCTATTTACATCAGACAACTACTTGCTTACTTTAATGAGCACCCATTTATCTTTAGGGTATTTAGGAATTTTGATCGGGAATCCTACATACCCACCAACTCTTATGTATGAGAATCTTTGAAACTGAATAAAATGGTTTCCATAGAAGTCTACAAATTGTATTGCTTCAGGTGATAACCTCATTGTAGGGCATCCTTGTATCTCCCTGACCATTCTCATGGTGAAAGTGTCATTCACTCTCTTAAAATGTTGAAAGCTCTTATGAAGCTGAAGTTTATCGAAGTAATCATAAATAGGAGCTTTTCCTAGAGGTAAATCACTTGGTCTTAACCCAGGCCAAGGTCTAGTTCTGGAAATGGCATATATCAAGTATGAGGACATATGGAAAAACCTGTTACTCAAGGGTAAAGAATGTCATCAACTTATTCAAGCGGTCACTAATGATTTCTACCCAATCCATGAATTGTTCTCCACTTGACATAATATGGATGAAGAAATAAACTAATTCCTCAAATCCATGAATGTCTTTGTTTCCCATTACCCTGTGCAATAATACCACAATGTCGACTACTTCTACAAAAGGGGTTATGTGAAGTTTATGGGGCAACTAGGACTTACCCCTCTTAGGCTTGGCCAACCAATTCTTTCCTATTTCATTTTTTTATACCCCTTTCTTTGCAAAAAAGTTAATCTGATAATTTCTCATATTCATTGGTGAATACTCATCTTTCTCTGGGATCCTAAGGCAAGACACAAAGGTGGACCTCTGGAATTTCAGGACTAGTCGATTATCTTCTATCCTAACCTCTTGTTTTTGTGAATTATAATGTCTAATGCACTCTAAAATGAGTTCAGGGAATTGCACAACTAGAGGGAATGTGGCAGCTTCAACTAACCCACTGTCTATCACTCATTTAATGATGGGCAGTGGATTGGGTTTATTGAATTTGTTTCATATTTTATCCAAGCTTATAGGCTCTAGACAGGTATCACCAATTTTTTTCCCCTCATAGGTTAGCCTGGACACATATTCATAACCTGCATATTTAACCCTCGCCATGGGTGAGTGTTTGTAGCTCTAACAATAGATATTCTTCTAAAATGTAGGAAAAAATAATCCAAGAAAGAAAACTAAAATAGATGAATATTGTAAATACCTTAATGGAAAATCTCATAGCACAAGATTCTACCTCTCGTACAACTCATCCTCAAAGAATTTCATCATAATGACAATTTTTGTCTGACCCTTTAAACTTTCTTAAAACTTCATGGAAAAACATGGGAGTAGATGGGAATTTAATGTCTTAACTTGCTCCATGACACATGTGGTAGTTGTTGCTTCGCCATTTTCAATATAACTATCTTTCAAAAATTTGAAAGCAAATGTCTATATGCAATGAAGTGGTGAGTTGAACAAACCTCACAAATATATGCCTGATTTCGAACAAAATGTCAAGATGTTGCCTAAATGATAATCATCACACTTGTAGTTAAAGAAGGTTCAATGAACTGCACAAAACACCACCTAGGTTGGGGACATGGAAAAGTGATATAAAACAAGCATAAGTGGTTAGGTAGGTGGTTCAATGAAGTATATAAAACACCACTTGGTTTCTAATTATTACATAAAATACCACCTGTGTAGGACTAAACCACTTATAAGTTGGCGGATGACTTTTTTTGAAGCGGGGAAAAAAATATAGGGTAACAATGGCTCTGACTCAGGACAAAGACTGACAAGGATGAAGCAATGAACCTAGACCTAGATTAGTACGATTAGTGCCTTACCCATTGGGTAATAGATTTGGCTAAAGTAAAAACACATTCTCTAGTACCCAAGAAACAAACCAAGAAAAAACCAAACAAAAACCAAAATCCTAAACTAGCTATGTACAAGGGGGGTTATAAGGCAATCAAAGCTTATAGAGCTTCAAATCTTGCCCATTATAAGGGATAGGAAAGGGGGTCACATCGAGGTATGCAAGATGAAAATTATTGGGCCTGTATTATGAGTGATTTTAAAAAGGACCAATCCAGAGTGAGTTGAACTTCTTATGGGTTCCTTTAGGCTCTCTGCACTTGTCCAATAGAAAAATTGAATCTCCAACCATAAATTTTCTTGGTTTGGCTTTCTTGTCAAAAATATTCTTGACCTTTGCTTGATGTATGGTTATATTATCAACCATCTCTTCCTGTTGTTCCTAAATCTTAGTCAAACATAGAATCCTTATCTCCAAGGCATCACTGAACTCAGCCTCCTCAATAGCAATTTGTAGTTTGTGAACTAATAATTCTAGTGAAAGAGGAAGTGTGCTTTCTACCCCATATACCAGCTTGAAAGGGGTCATCCCAATAGCCCTCTTAGGAGTTGTTTTATCTACCCATAGAGCCTCATACAGTCTTTTATGCCAATCTTTCTAGTTTTCATCCACTAATTTCTTGATAATACTTACCAAATTCTTGTTGTTGGACTTTGCCTAACCATTCCCTTGAGGATAATAGTCAGTTGAATGAGATAGGGAGATCCCATAGTCATAGGAAAAAAGAAAAATCTCACTAGAGGAAAAATTGGTCCCATTGTTAGCAACTAGCTTATGTGGAACTCCATACTTGACCAAAATATTTTCTTTAATAAACTTGTAGACTACTTCAGAAATGGTTCTCTTGACCAGAATCGCTTCCACCCATTTGGTGAAGTAATCAGTGGCTATGATAATGTGAGTATGACCTCCACTGGACTGTGGGATAATTGGGCCTATGAAATCAAGACCCCATTGTTGAAGATAACTACAGGCTTAAGTGGTAAAGTTTCTAACTAAGGTCTTCCTACAAACAATTTGCACTTTTCACACTTGGCCACCTAGTGATAAGCATCTCTAAAAATCCTAGGCCAGTAGTATCCATGCCTTATAATTTTGAAAGAATTTACAGTGGAAGAGAAGTGACCTCAGCAAGCCTCATTATGGAAAATATTGAGCAACTATTCTTGTTGAGCTTTATCCATGCATTTCAAGAAGGTCCATCTATGTCGCGTTTGTGTAAGGTGTCACTCCAAATAACATATTTTGCTGCTTTCAATTTTAAATTCCTTTTCTATTTACTTGATAGATTCTTAGGGCATTGTCCATATGTGGGAAAGTAGGCTATATCATAAAACCATTCATCCTATAAGCTAATGCTCTAAACCAATGGAAAATCCTCATCTTATTTCTCCTTTGGATTTTTTACCATCAATTTGCGAGTCCCCTTCCTTTGACTAACTTTGCAAGTTTTAGGTCTAAGTCATACTCCTACACCTTTTCTATCCAACTACCTCTTATATTACAATCCTTGGATCTGGCACATCTACCACTGAGTGTGAATGCATGATATAGAAGCAGAATTGCTTAACTGCCCTGACTACTGTGAACACATGTTTATCGATTGGAGAGTAATTAAGCTCATGTTTCTTTAATGGCTTGCTCATAAAGGCAATAGACACCTAAATTTTATTCTCATCCTCTTGTATCAGCATGACAAACATAGTATGCTCAAAAGCATAACAATAGATAATGAAGTCCTTAAAGTTAGGACTGACCGGGATCAAAGAGGCTCTCTCAAGAAATTGCCTCATTGATATTTTTGAAGGCACATTTCCCAGCTTCATTCCATTTAAAACCTTATTTTTCCTTCATCATATCCACAATGTGCTTAGTAATTTCAGCAAAATCTAGAAGAAACTTCCTCAAGAAATTCACCTAGCTGAAAAAAGACATTATACTGGTCTGGTTATAAGGAAGACCTAATTATAATATAGCTTTTACTCTCTCTATATCTATCCTAATTCCCTCCTTGGACACAATGTGACCCAAAAGGTTTTCCTTAGTAACAAAAAAAATAGACTTCTTAGGATTAAGAGAGATACCATGTTCTTTACACCTTTGCAAAACTCATTCTAGATCCTGCAGGTGATCTACTCTTTTCTTAGAGAACATTGTTAAATCATCAAGATAAATGACTATAATTTTGTTTTAGATATTGCCAAAAGATAAATACATATCCCGTTGAAAGGTTGCACCTATGTTGATGAGTCCAAATGGCATTTGATTATAGGAAAAAGTTCCCCAAGGCATAGTGAATGTCGTTTTGTGCTGGTCCTCTCCTACCACACTAATCTAATTATAACCAGAGAAGCCATCTAACATCGACATCATTTCTGAGCTAGAAAATTCTTGAAAAATATGGTCCAAGTTAGGTAGGGGATAATTATCCTTTAATGATGCTAATTAAGATTCCTAAAATCAACACATATCTAAATTTCTCCATTTTTCTTGTGAACTGGTACATTGTTCACTACCCAAGTAGAATGATATGGTATATATAATTTGTGCTTTTAGCATTTTTTCAATCTTTCTAAAAATTGTGTCAGTTACCTTAGGATTATAGTTCCCTTTCCTTCTTTAAGTGGTATTTGATGTTGAAACTTTACATCCATGAAGTTTTTCAAGTCATCATAGCACCAAGCAAAAACTTCTTTATATTTAATCAGCAAGGCAATCAATTTTTCCTTCTCTAAAGAGAAACATTTCCCGATGTAAACCATCTTAGGAGAATTAGAGTCCCCAATATTAACTGCCTCAAATTCATCAGAGTGCCCAACAAAATTGCTCATTTTCTGTTTTACAAAACAATCATGGTGGTCAAACAATTCCTCAAGAGAAACAAACCCTTTAGGTATTTTATTCCCCTTTAATTGAATAACTTCATCTTGGAGTCTAGCCATGTTACCAGGGTAGAAATCTTTACATTGACTATCGCTTCCTTTACAAAATACTTGAGAAAAATCCCCTACATTTTCTAGGAAAACCTAAATTTGTTTGTCATCTTCAAACACCTACTAGTGATTGATGTTGTTAGGAATTCTAGGCAGATAAATCAATTAAATCCTATATGATTTATCTATGAATTCTATATGTGGAAGGAGAAAAGAGGTCGAGACTACTAGAGAGTCAGTCTTTGCATTGAATTCCATGGGAATGGATTCTATTGAGAAGGCATTGAAGCTTTCAATGGTAATACAAACCCAATTCTGATAATGCTTCAACCTTTCATTCTTAATTGTGAAAACATTCCACACCTACTTAACAATTAGTTCAACATATTCTTGTATAGGAGTAAATTTGCACCCCTTATACAAATTCCCCTCTTTCCCTTCCTCACTTTAGAAAACCAAATTTAAAGGCCAAATTCCACATAAGCTCACTTCCTTCGTTTAACTTAGCGCTCCTTTTGTGCGTCGATAGAGGAAAACCATCCAGAAAGCCTAGGTGGTGAGCTTATGTCCTTAGCAAATTCCTATGTCTGGAGCCTACAAAGGCATTACACTTCCCATTGGAGGTCAATTTGTAACACCCCCTTCCACTAACCAACCTAAATATGGTCGTTTTCTTCATTCTCTTCTTCAAATCCACTCCTTCTTCATGCATTTCATCTTCTTCACAAGCCTACACAATTTCTTCAAGCATTCTCCAAGCATTCTAGCATTCACTTTCAGCCTTCAAGTAGCACTTTGCACTCAATAGAAGCAAAAAAACTCTATCAACTCCATAGAGAAAATGTGGAATCAACACCATTGCAGTAGAGGCTTGAGTCCTCTCATTTCCTCCTCCATCAACTAGTGAGCTCTTGGTGGAGGTGGTAAGCTTTCTACTCCTCTCCTCTACGATTTGGTTGAGTAACATAACATTGTTTTGTAGTGCTTTGATATTCTGTACTTCATTTCCTTCTTTATCAAATATTTCTCCATTGTTCCAAACTTGGCTATCTGTGGAGGTGGGAACACCAAAATGGGGGTCTGATTGAGGCAGGTCCCTCTATAGCCACCCAATAATTTTCCTCTCTCTTGTGTGTAGGTGGAAGTATTCTTGGAGCTAGCTAGTGAACGAGTACCTTTGTGAGATCATTATTGCCACCCTAACACTTATATATTTACTTCATCATATTCATGCATATCTTTCCTACTTCATAGATTTGTTTTGGCCCTTTGGAAGTGATTAGCTAGGTCTTTAGTCAATTTTCTAGTGTTCAACCTTATCTTTTTAGTCCTCTAGCCATACAAATGCATACACACCTGAGAGACGCTAGCGCATTGCGCTGTCATCCCAAAACCGTGTTTTCGTCCTCAGGTAGAGAGCTTCTTCAGGCATAGTGTTGAACCTGAAAACTAGCTCACCTAGCCCCATTTTGGATTTTTGGTCTACAAAGTGATTGAAGGACCTTATAGTCCTCATCATTCTCATCCTACATCTCCTAACACCCCTTTAAGCTGAGGTAAGTTAGGGTAGCCTTCCGCTCTTGGCTCTCTATGCCCTGAGGCCTTAAACATGGTTGGTCTCCCTCTCTTACATTTTTGGTGAACCTGACATGAACCAACATCTATTCATTTGTTGGTGTTGAAGTTTCTCCCTTATACTTTGTGACCATTGTGCCCCTAAGTGTTGTGAAGGTTTATGAGCATCACAATCCAGTCCACAATCTCTGGGTATATTATTAGGAGAAGTATATGAAACCTTCTGATGGAAAGGAAAAGGTCACTATTGCTTTCTCTACGGGCCTTTTCTTTGGTCCCGTCATTGGTCTAGCCATGCGGGAGCAGTTATCAAGAGGAGAGATAGGATTCTTTGACGAGACTAATCACGTCTCCACTCCTCCTACGTCTGCTACACCATTGTCTATAGATGAGCATGAGGCTATTCAAATACCTACAAAATACATCTCCACCCTCAAAAAAGGGTTGAGTGTCTTGGAACATCACTTGGAAAGAGACCCAAATTTTTCTAGGGCCACCTGAGTTATCAATGAACTAAAGTATATGGTGGGAAAAGACCGAATAGGCATATAACTCCTAGCTAGTCTCTCTAGTCTAACTAATGCATGTGCTCCTCCAAGCAATCCTAATATAGTACAAGGAGCCACTTTTGAAGATCATGAGAGATAGCTAGTACTTTCGATTCCTTGTATGTTTGTATACATGACTAATATTTTACCCTCAATCAACATCCCCTCTACCTCTGAGGGACACAACACTGTCAAAGTGAACAAGATCCCCTTGGGTTTCAGCTTCACCCCTCTTATCACCTCTAGTGGTGGAGGCTTTGGTAGTGGTAGTGGCTTTAGTAGTGGGAGTGGTGTTGGTGGAAGTAGTTTTGGTGGAGGTTATGGTGGTGGCTTTGGAAGTGGAGGTGGCTTTGACAGAGGTCCTACTGGTGGTGGTGGCTCTGGTAGCAGTTTCGGCGATGGTCACACAAAATGGTTCTAGTGGTAGCTATGATGGTGGCTCTGGAGGATGTTCCTCTAGCCCTCTATCTTCTAATAACTCTATTCTAAATACTCTTCTTTTGAATATGGATAAGATGTAGAGCCAATTAGTGAGTCTCTCCCAAGCCTCTGCCCAACCTATCTTCAAACCCTTCTTCTAGCATAGCCTATTGTCGATCATGATTTTGAACACTCCCTTCCCTCAGGGAATTAAGATTCCTAAATTTGAGAAATATGATGGTAAAGGGGACCCACAGACACGTGTTTCCACCTTTAATGCCTTGTGCAAAAAATTCTTCCATCATGATGCATTGATGGCCAAACTATTTCCTTGATCTCTCAAGGATACAACACTTGAATGGTATTGTTCCTTGCCTGATAATTCTATTTTATCATGTGATCAACTTGTAAACTAGTTCCTGTAGGAGGTTGGTCATGAGGTCTAGTCTCCTCCACCCCCGTGGTACCGAAGGGAATGTCACGCCAGCGCCGCCGGTCACGTTAAAAAGTTTACCTGGCGCACTGCAGTTTATAGGGGGTCGTGCTACCCGATTCCTGTAGTCTTAAAAAAAAACTTGTAAACCAATTCCTACGACAATTCAAAGCTAACATCAAGTTGAAGATGACCTTTCCAGATCTCATCTAATGCAAACAGGGTGATAACAAAAATATTATTGATTTCATAGCATGGTATCAAGCACTTTTCTCAAAAATCTTGTATTCGTTGCTTGATTCTAACGTGCAGAAGGTATTCATAGGGAACTTACAAAGGCCTTGGAAAGAGAAGTTTTCCCTTATGAAATACCCTTCTTTCACTCATTTGTGTGTAGCCCTACAAGAGTATCAACAAGCGGTGGGTCAATTCGAGGGACCCTACTCACGCTCCCATTCTAAAGGAAAGTCGATTGTATCGATCTCTAGGAAAGGTAAATTCGTTGCGAATGTAATAGCCACTATGGATGACAACGGCCTCAAACACAATCAAAAATTTACAAAGTTAGCTAAATCTTATTCTTCCATCTTGCAAAAGCTAGTGAAGGATAAGATCATAACCTTTTCGAACCCTAAACCTCTTAAGGAACCATACCCTAGCTAGTATGATGCAAGTACCTACTGTTAGTACCATTGAGTTAAATGACATGATACGAAACATTGCATGTTCCTACATCTTGAGATACAAGACCACATTGAGGATGGTACTATTCATCTCGATGGAAGCAAACAAAATACAAATAAATTGGTGGAAAAATCAAATAGTGAATTATAGATATACATGGACCCATTTCCATTGTATTTTTCTAACATGATTATCGATCCCACTGATTCTATCACTTAGCCTAAGGCCTATGTTAACATGGTCATAGTTACTTCTACCACACAACCTAAAACTAGTTCACCACATGTGACATTCACTTAGCAGGACTTACCCTTAAATAACAAGCCCTTGCCTCTCTACATTCCCACTTGAACCTCAATGGTAACATTGTGATAGGAGTCCTAGTAGACCCCATAAATCGAGTGAATGTTATTATAAAAGAGACATTGTGGCTTAACTCATTCCATAGAAAATAATATGAAGAAACGAAATCTACCATCCATACACATGATGGTCTTGTTCTGGAACCTTATGGATTAATAACTTTGTTCATCCTAGTTGGACCTAGGGCTAGTGACACAGTTTTTGATATCATTCTGAAGTTGGATTTGTTCAGGATAAAGCTAGGCATACCTTGGCTAGCTTGCATGAATGGAATTGCCTATGTTATTCATAAATGTCTAAAGTTCTCCCATGAAGGTGTCATGCATGTAGTGCATGACACTAGATACTAGCCTTTGGTGTCCCATGGGAGATATTCACTAGACCACTTTTGGCCTATGCCGATTGGTTTGTTTCCTCCAAGAACATACCTACTTCATGAGAACTACGTAAAGTACAAGATTAAGGGCAAGGGATAGCCAAAATTGGATTTTCCTGTAACAAAATAATCGGCCACCTCCTCTTCTCAAATAGGGAAGGAGAAGATTGTCTCCCCTCAGGATGATTCGTCTACTCCCCTCTCTTGGGAGGAGTATTGGATGAGCAATCCTGGATTTTACCCTTGAGTCTGATGATCCCTCCTTGGCATAGACCCAAGATCAGAATATCGGATCTCCCTAATAAATTTCCTAGACCTTGGTACTACCTATATGGTAGCGGAAAAGGTCACCGTGGAGAGTCCTCTTTGTCTCGACCTTCGAGGCCTCCTACCACTCCTGCTCCAAAAGTAGTGAATGGGAAGAGGCCCGCTACCAAGGCACTTGAGCTGACTCCCCCCGCTGCTTCTCAACCTACTCCTCTTGCTTCCTTTCAAGAGTCTATTCCTCCACCAAAAAATGGTTGTAGTGGACACTCCCATGGCTAAGTAGGAGCCTTTCGTTCCTTCGCAGCCTCTATCTTCCTGTTCAAAGAGTCATAAAAACTACCTTGCACGTGGCGTAAGCACCAACGAAAGGCTCTCATGGTTGAGCAGGCCACCTTATAGAGCAAGGAAAAGGAGACAACTGCCCCTACATTAGGGCCTCCCATTGTGTCCTCCTCTCTCCTCCCCTTTGCTTTTGTTCAAACTAGCTTTGTAACACTTCTAGCTTCTACTGCAAGTGCGAATATTCCTGACCCAAAAAAGGTGTATGTTTTCATCGCTCCTTCGATGGAGCCACCTTTGTTAATGTCCCTTCTAGATGTCCCACCCTTCCTGAAACCCATAGATATGATGAACACCTTAGTTCTATCTATTGTGGTTCCTTCCCCCTCCTCTTCCCCCACACTTCTTTCCTAGACTGTGGGGAGTTCTCCTACTCCAATGAAGTAGAAGGTAGAGAGTGGTCCTTCTAGCAATGAAGGACATAAGAGGATCCCACCTTCTCCAAAAGGTGGTCCCATGCTGATTTTTTCTATCCAAGTGATGGAACGAGTCCTGACTTCTCCTAAGTGGGTCAATGCTCCTGAATCACTCGGTGAGCCTAGTAGTGAATCTTGGGAGCAACCTTCTTTGTTCATTGAGGTAAAACATGGCACTCCTATAAAGTTCATCTTTAACTCTTTGGACAAGGTTCTAGCCTTGTTGAGAATCTTTGTGAAATCATTGACCTTAGCTCCACAAGAGCTCAGTGGACAGGACCTTGTGGGACCCTCTTCCTTAGCCCTTGTTGTGGGAGGATCAGATGCTCCTCCTCTTAACATTCTGCCACTACAGGATCATCCTCCTTCCCCCTATGATGATCTAGAGTAAGAAGCAAACAACCTCTTGGTTGATTAGTGTTAGGGGGAGGCCCCTTCTTTATCTTTATATTAGATGTATGTGTGTGTTGTGATGTGTTCCCTCGTGATCGTGCTATGTGTGCCTGGATGACCCTCATCACCCCTGTTGGTGCTTGGATATAAGCATGGTTTTTGTGATTTAAACCATCTTCTATTTGTATCATCATTCTTCCATGTTTGTAACTTGATTTTCAATAAATTGGGGAAAATGCAGAGGGTTGGCGGCATTTAGGCTTCCCTTCCATGTTGACCCAATTTTTTTATTTTTACTTTATCTTCTCGTGCATTCTTCACATGGTCTGATATAGTAGGGGGTTGATAATTGTTCATATACTACTACTATATATATATATATATATATTTATGAGCAACTCTAACCCCAAAATATCAAGCTACCCCTATGCCCTATGTTCATGTTTTCTTTCCTTTTTTTCTTTTCCTTTATCTTTCTCTCTTATTTCCTTGAGTTGTCCCTCTCATGTGTGACAATGCCACTTCTTCAACACTTTGATTTTCACAAAACACATTTGTTGGCAACAAATCTTTTCTTTTCAAGAATCGAATTCTCGACTTTAAACCCTAATGGAACATGTTTCCTTCATCACGGGTTCACAAAGAAAGAACTTGAGAACCTTCCTCTGAAGTGGGAACAACTTTGATCTTCCCCTCATGTGGGGGCATATTCTTCCTTTCGAATTCCTTGATGAAGTGAACATCCTTCAAAAGGATTCCTTGATGATGAATTGATTCAAGAAAGAAAACACCTACTTTTAGACAATGCATCCCTTGAGTGGACCCCTTCTTCATGCCAAGGTTCTGAAGGGACCCCTTTGAAATTTTTTAAATTTGTCGACAGACTACATGACTATCTGATTACTTGCCTATGTGGACACTTTTTGATATGTTCGATCTATGGGTAAACATGTTGCTTTACGGGTGTGTCTATGAAGCTTCTTTTTTACTCTGTAGAGTCCACTTTCCTTGGGCATCCTCCATGTGAGAGATCTTGGGGGATACCTCCCTATAGGTTTGTGGGTAGGTGTAGGGTGCTTCCTTTGAGCTTCCTCCATGCGAGAGATCTTGGGGGTGGCTCCCCTATAGATCTACGAGTCTGTAGGGTGCTTTTTCTTGGGTTTCCTTCATGTGAGAGATCTTGAAGGACACCTTCCTTGTAGGTATGTGGGTTTGTAGGGGACTTCCTTTAAGCTTCCTCCATGAGAGAGATCTTGGGGGTGGCTCCCCTATAGGTCTATGGGTTTGTAGGGAACTTTTTATTAGGTTTCTTTCATGTGAGAGATCTTGAAGGACACCTTCCCTATAGTTTTGTGGGTTTGTAGGGAACTTTCTTAGCTTCCTCCATGTGATATATCTTAGGGGAAACTTCCTCATAGGTCCACAGGCCTATAAGGAATTTTTTTGGGTATCCTCCATGTGAGAGATCTTGGGGAACACCTTCCTTGCAGGTTTGCGGGCTTGTGAGGTACTTACTTCTCGGGGCTTCCTTCATGTGAGAGATCTTGGGGGTCGCCTCCTTGCATGTTTGTGGGCCTATAAGATGCTTTCATTCTTCAACTTCATAGTTATATGGGGCTATGAAGTCCTTTTGTTGTCCTACACTCTTGAGTTCACCAAATCACAGTATGCTTCCTTGACGATTCAAGTATACATCTCTAACTCTACTACTTCTCCAATCTACTTTACCAAAGCACTCATTAGTATTCTTGCTCACCAAAGTGGGGGGAAAATGTATAGGATCAAATTTGTACCCCTTATGGAAATTCCCCTCTTTCCCTTCCTCACTTTAGAAAACCAAATTCGAAGGCTTAATTCCACATAAGCTCACTTCCCTCGTTCCACTTGGCGTTCATTTTGTGTGTTGAAAGAGGAATAAGTTTTTGGGACGCCCACACGATACAAAAACGTCTATGTGGCATGCTTATGTCCCTAGCAGATTCTTGCATTTGGAGCCTACAGAGGCATTACACTTCCCATTGGAGGTCGATTTGTAATGTCCCCTTCGACTAACTAACCTAAATATAGTTTTTTCTTCATTCTCTCCTTCAAATCCACTCCTTCATGCTTTTCATCTTCTTCACAAGCCTACACAATTTCTTCAAGCATTATCCAAGCATTCTAGCATTCACTTTCAAATTTCAAGCAACACTTTGCACTCCATAGCAGCAATAACAACACTTTGTCAACTTTGTAGAGAAAGTGTGGAACCAACACCATTGCAGGAAAGGTTTGAGTCCTCTCATTTTCTCCTCCATCAGCTAGTGAGCTCTTGGTGGAGGTGGTAAGCTTTCTAATCCTCTCTACGATTTGGTTGAGTAACATAACACTGTTTTATAGTGCTTTGGTGTTCTTTACTTCATTTCCTTCTTTATCAAATATTTCTCCATTGTTGAAAATGGTTATCCATGGAGGTGGGAACACCAAAATGGGGGTTTGACTGAGGTAGGTCCCTCTACAACCACCCAACAATTTTCCTCTCTCTTGTGTGTAGGTGGAAGTATTCTTGGAGCTAGCTGGAAAACAAGTACCTTTGTGAGATCATTCTTGCCACCCTAACTCTTATATATTTACTTCATCATATTCGTACATATCTTGCCTACTTCATAGCTTTTTTTTGGCCCTTTGGAAGTGATTAGCTAGGTTTTTAGTCCTCTAGTCATATGGACGCTAGCATACCTAAGAGATGCTAGTGCGCCACATTGTCATCCCAAAATTGCATTTTCATCCTCGAGAAGAGAGCTTCTTGAGGCATAGTGTTGAACCTTAAAATAGGCTCACCTCGCCCCATTCTGTATTTTAGGTCTGTAGAGTGATTGAAGAACCTTATAGTCCTCATCATTCTCGTCTCACATCTCCTAACACCCCTTTAAGCTAAGGTAAGTTAGGGCAGCCTTCCGCTCTTGGCTCTCTATGACCTGGGGCCTTGAATGTGGTTGGTACCCCTCTCTTACACTCCAAAAACCTTAAGAATCTTTATTCCCATACCTTTAGCTTTGATTAATCCTAACAAGAGGGCTTCATATTCAACAGTATTGTTTGTATTCTCAAATTCTAACTTATAGGCAAAAGGAAATTTCTCACCGAAGGGAGAAATAAGAATGACCCCTGCTCCTAACCCAGCATGAGGACAACTTCCATCAAATTCCATCGTCCACAACTCAGGTTCTAAATTTTGAATATTTATATCATCTTCTTTTTCCTCTCCTAAGAAAATCATATAATTTTTGAATTCATTTTCTTCGTACATGATTTGTGCTTTAGGGTTTTTAGACTTGAGCATAGTTATCTTGGATTTTGACTCAGGTTCAAGGCACACTTTCTCCTTACCAATAGGTATAGTGGCATATGACCAATCCAACTATATGTCTCCTCCCAAATCTTTGAAAAAACTTCTACTCAAAAGCATATTGTAACTAGTAGATATATCTATGACCAATACGATGAGTTTAAGTCACTTGTTTGGGTAAGCCGCAAGTGCAACTTGAGCATCTTTAATTTTTCCAAGGGGACCTGCTTGGAATCCATGGAATAAAATTTCTCGAATATCTTATTCATTTCTAGCCCTAGGGCTTTAGCAATTTATGTAGGCATGACATTATCAAAATCTTTGAGTCATTGATGCACTTGTTAACTCTGAACCCATTTACAAATAATGATACATATAATGGGTAAGGTTTTGCATCAGAGGTTGATGGAGAGGGTGTTTTACTATTAGATGCAACATTAGCGAATAAATCTTGGGATTTGATCATTGCTTCATCTAGGCCTGCATGTGTTTTAGAATGTCCTGGCCTAACATATTGAATCAACCTGCCAAATTCCTTTGGGTTCATCTTTAGATAATCAGCCTGGGAAATCTAGATTTTAGTAGTCTTACAAAATTCCACAATATCAAAATCCCCTACTTGACCTTCTAGGGGTGATACAATAGAATTTTGAGGGGAGCTATTAACTAAACTTTGTGAAACATTTTCACCCTTGGAGGTTGCACTAGTTTTTCTAAGTAAAACTTTAGGAGAATTAGGAGTACCTTTTTTATTATGATGTTGTTGGCTTTGAGTAATAGCAGCAAAAGTAGCATCATCCAAAGTGATGTAAACATCTCCTCCTCTATCATAATCAAGTTTGAATTCTAAGTATTCATTTCCAAAGTCACCATATTGATTAGATAAAGTGCCTTCCTCTGTGACTTCTTCAATAACTTCCCTGGTAGTAGTTAATTGCATAAACCTATTCATTTCAAGGTAGTCCACACCATCATGATCAGATGTGAGGTGAAAGACACACATGTTATTTTCATTGTCTAGAGGAGGAGCTTCAATTGCTAGCCTCTATTGAGTTGGAGGAAAAGGTAGTGTTTTATTCCTTGACTGAAAATTTGTCTTCCTAGGAATATCTTGATAGAGCTGGTTACCTTTTGGCATTTGTCTTTTGAGAGAAATTATGTCATTAGCCAATCTCTAGATCATAGGATCAAAGGAGGTAGTAGGAAGCACTTTGTTCATATGAAAATCTTTTTTCCATTTCCCAATTGAAATAAAATTGTCCTCTAATTCAATGTCCAATGCCTATGTAGCTTCTAGAGTATTTAATGGTTGCCTCTTTAAGAGAAGACTAATACTAGGGTGTTGCACGTTGGTGAAGAAACATTTTTTCATTTCCACAGAGGGTCTTTTAGCAACCATAATTTGGTTTACTATTTTGTTAAACTTAGGTAAAAATTCTCTCATAGAATCATTTGCTTCCTTCTTCATTTGAGTAACTTGTGCTATTAGTATTAGGTCATCATCTACGCTTTTGAACTCGACATCAAATTTTTTGTGCATAGTGGAGAAATTAGTAATACATCCACGAGGCAACTGATAAAACCATTGTGCCACTACATCAACTAAAGACTCTATGAATAATTTTACTACTACATCGTCTTCTTGTACTGCAAGAATGCCACATGTGGCAAAAAAGGCATCAATGTGTTCCTCTGGTAAAAAATTTTCCATCTCCCCAAAATTTAGGAAAATTCTTACGAGAACCCTTACGTAAATCATGCAAATATATTTCCTAACAGCAAAGGACCAATAGCAGCACCCCAAAGGATGGGATTTTGGGGTTGTTGATGAGCCATATTAAGGGGAAAATTAATTACAACTGGTAAAATAGTCCCATGTAAAACAAGTGCTTAGGAGATAGAGTGATTGGCAAGTGTTCTGGTAGATGAGGTAGGTTTGCTTCTGGTCCCAACCCTTCACCTAGAGGGAATGATATAGGAAAAATTATTTCTTTCTAGGGTTTCAAAAATAGGATAAAAAAATCCCTTACTTCTTTCCCCTCTAGTAAATCTATGAGAATCCAAGGTTAATTAAGTTACACGTGAAGTACACCCAGATAAGACCATCAGAGCTTGACAAATCTTCCCTAGTGGAGTCACCAAAAATTTGTTGACTAATAGATTGGGCACCTTGAGATATCACAATTCCATGCTTGAAAGGTTCCAGAGTTAACCTAATAGCTTTGAATATCAACCTTTAAACAAAGATAAATATCCTTTGAATTTTATTGAGGTACAACTCCCTCACAAGATTTTCAGTGAATTAAATCCTAAAAACCAAATACCATGTATTATTTTAACTAGAAAGTAGAAAAGGAATACCCAATATCAAAAAAATTCCTAAATATCAGGTGTGAGATACAAGTAAGAAGTATCAATACAAAGGACAGTTCTAGTTTAAACTATTTGAGAGTAAAATATAAACCCAATACCATTTGAGAAATGAAATCAATTATGAAGGAAACTACATTACTCACACAAAGATAATATAGTTATTAAGATGTCTCAAACGCAAAGATTCAAGAACTCAGATTAACTTCACAATTAAATGCACACAGACAAAACAACAATTTCATTCACAACAAAATATGTATTGAGCAGTTTCAAAATGTCTAGAGAGAGAGCATATGAAAATAGATACAATTAAATAAGCAGATGAGTAACTACCTCTTTTTCATGTCCATAGCCAATCAAAATAAAAAGACACATAAAAGAAAGAAAGGGAAGCTGATCCATCATGATGGCATCGCTTCGTTTTCAGATTCTAGAGTCACCAAGGGTTTCTTTCAACAAGCTTGGAAAGCTTTAAGGATGTGCATCAACTCATTATGTTAAGGAATAGCCATGTTTTTCATCCTCACCTTCCATGTTAGATGATTATCCTTAGTTGTCTCCACGTGACGCTCACAAACCTTCATGAAATCAATTGCTTGAGAGGTGACCAAATGTAATTCACTAAGTTTCTACAAGTGCTCATCATTGAGTGAAGGCAAATTAATCATTTCCTTAACCATTTTCTGGAAAACATCCATCAGACTCTTGGTGTCCATGTTATTCCTAATCTCACCTTTATCTTGGAGTAACCCAAGAGCCACCAAGATGCCTAGTGCTTCTTTTGAATCAACAATACACTTGTCAATGATTTCCTGAAGTTTATGTAGACTCTACTTAGCAATTTGCAATTCCCACTCCGCCCCTTTGTTCCATGCTAAGTAACATGTGTCTAGAAAGAATTGGGTATAACTTGTTCTGTAGCTAGCTTCTCCATACCCCTGCTTAACAACAACTTTAGTTCAATTTGATAGTTGTTCCATAGCTTCTCCTTTTCAATCATAGTGATTTCATCCCCCAAAGTGGTCTTAAAAGTGTTTTTTTCTTGGAAGCATTTTATGGATTCAAAAATGACCAAGCCCCTCTTTTTAATCAAAGACCCACTCCAATCATCTGTAACCTTACTCAAGGTTTGGAAAATTTTAATTTTGGTCATGGCCTCCTTTCCAACCATAGTTAGAGACTCTATAGAGGAATCAACCTGAGAAAGGGGTTGAGGAACAAGCTCGAAGATAGACTTTAGGCCTTCAGTCAAGTTATGAACCTAGGATTTTAATTCATTCTTAATTTCTTTATCCTTTTTTTATCTTTCAACCATTCTGGTTGTGAACACCTAAAAAATATGAACATCTCCATCTTTGGTCGGAGGGCCAAGATCTATTCTATTCACTTAAAAATCACTTGCTACTACTTGAGTAACATCCTTTTGCACTAAAGGATGCACAATCTCTATTTGGAGGCTTCCTGATTTATTATCATCTATCAACCTAGCGGTAGTCTTCAACTTCTTCGATTTTGGGGTTGAAGTCCTCTATAACAATTGGTCCATCATATCCTACTTAGGTAAAATGGGTTGTATAGCTTTCCTTTTCCTTGACAAAGAGTCCTCTAACCAGGTTGGAGTCACCAAAAGCTTGGTTTTCTTAAAACATAGAGATTTAAATAAGGTCCTAGTAATTGGAGGAGTATTCTTTACAGATGCAATTGCTTGTGGCTTCTGAGACATCCCTACTTCTTTGTCTAGTGATTCATCCTGAGAGGAAGAAGAATTGATATTTAGGGTTTCCAAACCCTCCTCTTCCTCATATCCTTTATTCTCTTTTTTCTAGAACAAGTATGTTAAAGATATCTTCCCAACAAGTTTGTGAAAACACATTCTTGTTAGGTGGGTCTTCACCACCATCTCCTTGTGCCCTTGATGGTAATGATTGGGAAATGCCAACAGTTGATTGCCCGCTTGTAGAGGCTTGAGAAGTACCTTTGGTAGTTCGTGAATCTTTAGACTTGATGTGAATCTTAGCCACCCACTCTCATGTTCTGGTCAAAACATCGATAGTCCTTGCTTCAATAGTGTCTTTCTCTCTAAAGTTCCAATCCATGGAAAGAATAGGTCAGTTTTCTATCAATTTAGTATATACTGGGTCTACCATGTCAGACCCATCTTACACAATGCCTTGTAGATCCCACTTCAAATCTCATCCAACTCCTTCTCTTGACCTCATATTCATCAAAATAGTCAGCCCAATAATCTTCAAGGCTAGGCTAGTGATAAAAATTAGGGCTTAATTTCATATTATACTTGGACAATTTTCTTTCAATATTTAGGGCATCACACATGGATTGACAACTATAAGCACCAAAAACAAAGGGAAAGCGAACTATCAACCTTTTCTTACCTTGGCACAATCTATTTAGATTAGCCAACTGCTTGCTTACTTCAATGAGTACCCATTTATCTTCAGGGTATTTAGGCAATTTGATTGAGAATCCTGCATATCCACCAACCCTTATGTAGGAGAATCTTTGAAACTAAATAAAATGGTTGCTATAGAAGTCTACAAATTGTATTGCTTCAGGCGATAACCTCATTGCAGGGCATCCTTGTATCTCGCTGACCATTCTCATGGTGAAAGTGTCAATCACTCTCCTAAAATGTTGAAAGCTCTTATGAAGCTGAAGTTTATCAAAGTAATCATAAAGAGGCACTTTTCCTGGAGGTAAATCACTTGGTCTCAACCCAAGGCAAGGCCTAGTGTTGGTGATGGCATATATCAAGTATAAGGACATATAGAAAAACCTATTGAGGGTAAAGAATGTCATCAACTCATGCAGGCGGTCATTAATAGTCTCTTCTCAATCTAGGAATTGTTCTCCACTTAACATAATCTGGATGAAGAAATGCATTCTTTGTTTCCCCTTACCCTGTGTAGTAATACCACAATGTCAGCTACTTCTTCTACAAAATGGGTTATGTGCAGTTTACAGGGAAATTGGGACTTACCCCTCTTAGGCTTGGCCAACCAATTCTTTGCAAAAAATTCAATCTGATAATTTATCATATTCATTGGTGAATTATCCATCTTTTTATGGGATCCTCAAGTAAAACACGAAGGTGAACCTCTGGACTTTTAGGACTAGTCGATTATTTTCTGTCCTAACCTCCCGTGTTTGCGAATTATAATGTCTAATGCACTCTAAAATGAGTTCGGGGCATTGCACAACTAGAGGGAATGTGACAGCTTCAACTAACCCATTGTCTATCACTCGTTCAATGATGGGTAGTGGATTGGGTTTATTGAATTTGCTTCGTATTTAATCCAAGCTCACAAGCCCTAGGTAGGTATCACCAATTTCTGGCCCCTCATAGGTTAGCTCAGACACACATATTTAACCCTCACCATGGGTGAGTATTTATAGCTCTAACAATAGATATTCTTCTAAAATGCAGGAAAAAATAATCCAGGAAAGCAAATTGAAATAGATGAATACTGTAAATACCTTAATGGTGAATCCTGCAACACAAAATTTAGCATCTCGTCTGGCTTGTCCTCGAAGAATTTCATCACAATGATGATGTTTGTTTGACCTTTTAAACTTTCTTAATACTTCACAGAAAAACATAGGAGTAGATGGGCATTTAATGTCTTAACTTGCTCCACGACACATGGTAATTGTCGCTTCACCATTTTCAATAAAACCATCTTTCAAAAATTTGAAAGCAAATGTCTATAAGCGGTGAAGTGAGTTCAACGAACTTCACAAATATGCGCCCAAGTTCAAACAACATGTCAAAATGTCGCCTAAATGATAATCATCACATAGGCAGTTAAAGAAGGTTCAAAGAACTACACAAAACACTGCCTAGGTTGAGGACACAAAAAAGTGATATAAAACAAGCATAAACGGTGAGGCGGGTGATTCAACAAAATATATAAAACACCGTCTGGATTCGAATGATTACATAAAATACCACCTACGTAGGACTAAACCACTTGTAAGTTGGTGGATGACTTTTCATGAAATGGGGAAAAAAAAAAATATAGGGTAACACCACATAAATGAATAATTTACGTCTCTCATAAATGTCAAACTTTAATTGGCACCTATATAACATCATTCAATATGGGGATGTACCCTATGTCAAAATGGTGCACTATTGCTTAAAAGTTTATGTAGATCATAGAATGTTGTTGTAGTGGCCTCTTTGAATCCTTCATAGAATGTTGTTGTTGTAGCTCTAAAGTTTTATTAGATTGTGCTCTCCCTTATTCAACATTGTACGTTGCTAACACTTCGTTTCATACCTATTATTCAATGTGCTATGCCACTTTTTCTCTATCTATACATTCTTGTTTCTACCATTGTCAAACATCCATGCCCTACGTGCCACCTATTGCATGCTTCAATCTACGTCTCTTTTTAGATTAACCACGAATTTTATATTGCATCTCTTTTTATCTTTTGACTTCCCTACTTTGAAAATGTGTGGCTAAGTCAATTTTTGTGCTTTGCCTTCTCTCCCCTTGTGAAGAGAAGACTGGATACCTAAATCACTTTCCACAATACACGTTTGAAATTCTTGACGAGGTATCTAAGAACGCCACTAAAGATTGAATTATTGTGAGAGAAATGCAAAACAAATTATACTATGGGTCCACAAAATATAATTAAATAAGATAGTGGGCATGGCAATGTTTTTATTTTGGACTTCAAACAATTGCTTAGCTGAATTTTAGAAACAGCATTGTGGTCCACCAACGGTATGGGCATGAGACTACATAGACAAGAGATACAAGACACCCTTTTCACACCAATTTATATTTTTCTTAGGTCAATTATTAAGTCACACAAACTTATAACAAGATTACTCAAATTTTGCATATTTTAATAACTTTATATGCATGTTCTATTATAGTTCATAGTGCTTTTGGGATCGAGAGAAGTGAAATATATTAAATTTAGATGTAATGAAACACATCAAGTTCATGGCATAATGAATTCATATTGAAGATTCACAATGAAATATTTGATATAGAATTTGAATGCAATCAATCAATTAAGTTGCAATATGAATAATGTGTGGGCCTAATGATATAAGATTTCATGACTTATTATACACAATACAATTGATCATAAGTGAAAAACTATCAATCACAATGAAGTTGATTGGATTGACAAGGAAAACTAGCTATAAAAAGTCTTGACAACACATAAATATACAATTCATGAAATATTTAAAGTAGAGTTCAAGACCACAACTAAAGATATTTCAATGCATATCGAAAAAGGAACATCACAATTCTATAAAATATAGCACATCACATATCCATATTTTACATGATTTAATAAGTGTCTCAAACACATTTCAAGTCTATATGTTTATAACTATTCATGAGATATATGGGCCCACTATAGATAAGTGTATCACATTAAATCACAAAGTTCAAGATTGTTTTGACAAAAATATGATCCTAATAAATCAAGTTATAATACCTCAAGAGGATAAGAAGAATCTCATCTCAAGCCTAGTCACGGGGAACGCCACAAATCCATGTATCTAAACACATCATATTTCCATGTTACATACCTATCGACCAGCCTTTCAAGTTTTTCTACCAGGACAGAGAAAAAAGCAATCATCGCTGACTGAGAAAGAAAGGCATCGACACGCGCTTTAACTGGAAAAGAGCTTCTGCAAGACTTTCCACGCGTTTTAATTGAAAGAGCTTCTACAAGACTCTCTACCACTTCATCATCGCTGACGTTAGAAAGATAACGTATCAACAAGCCATTAAACTGAAGCTTTTGCAAGATTTCTGCAAAGCAAGCGTGATTTAATTTTGATTTCATTTATGGCAGCAACCATTCACCGCCCCACTCTCAAATTCTTTTCATGCATTCTCACTTCTTGTCTTTTGCTTCTTCAGTGCACTTCCCTTTCGCCAGACGGCGAACTTTTGCTTACAATCAGAAAGGAAGATTGGAGGGACACCAGTAATGCTTTGAGCAACTGGAACGAGTCTCACCAAAATCCATGCGTTTGGAAAGGAATCTCTTGCGATACATTCAACACCGTTACCACTGTTGATGTCACCGGTGCGTTGATTTCTGGCAATTTGACTTCTGCTATATGTGGCCTTCCCAATCTCACGGTGTTGAGTCTCCGAGGCAATGCTTTCAGTGGTCCCTTCCCACACGGCCTCTTGGAGTGCAAGCATTTGCAGAAGCTCGATTTGTCGCAGAACCACTTTACTGGAACCCTGCCCACTCTTATCTCCGAATTGAGTGAGTTGAATTTCTTGAATTTGTCACATAATGCTTTCAATGGTACTCTGCTTTCGTCTTTTCAATACTGTAAATCTCTACACTATCTGTTCATCAATAACAACCAACTGAGCGGTGAGATTCCTCCGGGGCTATGGGGTGCTGTCAAACGCCAGTTATTCTTCTTAAACGACAATAACTTTGAAGGTCATATTTCAGCTACAATTGGCCAAGCGAAGAATCTGAACCGGTTGAAGATTAGCAACAACCGGTTCGAAGGTCGAATCCCTCTGCAGGTTGGAAAGCTGACAAGTCTTCAAGTATTTGAAGCCAGCAACAACCAGTTGTCAGGCCCCATTCCCCATGAGCTCGGGAGTTTAAGTTTGCTCCAAATTCTCCAGCTGGACCATAATTTTCTCTCAGAAGAAATTCCCAAAGAACTATTGTCGCTGAAGAAGCTCCATCAGCTCAATTTGGGCCACAATAGACTTACAGGCGAAATCCCTCCATTTTTGGGCGGTATGAATAGTCTTGATTTGTCAAACAATTTGCTCTCTGGAGGGGTTCCTCCTGAATTGGGACGATTGAGAATGAATTCTTTCAATCTATCCAACAATCAGTTGTCTGGACGCATTCCTGAAGCTTTAGACCATCCGGCTTACAACGAGAGCTTTCTGGGTATCCCAAGGCTATGCGGAGGTCAGAATTTGAGGCTACAGTCGTGTTCCTCTACACATAAGTTGTTACTTTTGGCAACCATTCTGTTGGCACTTTTACTTATAGAAGCCGTGATCTTGAGCTGCATTTGTCTGCGTCGCTCGGCTCTGAGGAACCCAAGTGACACGACATTGTGGGAAATGACATCATTCCATTCAACAGAAGTGGACGAGACATACATTGTCCACAATTTGCAGGAGAGTAACGTGATTGGATCGGGAGGCGCTGGAAAAGTTTACAAGGTCATTCTGCCGAACGGGCAAGCAGTAGCCGTAAAGAAGATCCGGAACATGAGCAGATCAGTGGAAATTTTCAACAGAGAAGGTGAGCAGAAAGAGAATAAAATGGGAGAAGCGGAGGTGGATATATTGGGACTCATCCGGCACACAAACATCTTAAAACTTCTCTGTTGCATTTCAAGCGAGGACTCAGATTTCAAGCTTCTGGTATACGAGTTCATGCCCAATGGCAGCTTGTTCGACCGTCTGCATGGTGGCCCAGGACCACAAACGCCGCTGCAATGGCCGATACGCTATCAGATCGCTCTTGACGCAGCTCGTGGGCTTAGTTATATGCATCGTGATTGCTCACCTCCAGTATTGCACAGGGATGTGAAATCCAGCAACATTTTGCTGGACGGGGAGTTTAAGGCTAAAATTGCAGATTTTGGGGCATCGAGAGTACTTGGTAGCGTAGGCGAGGAGCATACGATGTCCGGTTATATAGGGTCGCATGGATATATAGCCCCCGGTACGAACAGTTCTTTCCTCAAATTCTAATAAACTAGTTTTCTTGGACAAATTATCTCATTTTTCCTCTACTGGTGTATAGAACATGCGCGTACGCAGGTGAACGAGAAAAGCGATGTATACAGCTTCGGGGTGGTGATGTTAGAGCTGGTTAGCGGGATGAAAGCTGTGGGTGAGGCGGAATACGGAGAGGGCGTAGGCATGGTGGATTGGGTACGCAACACAATTTTGCAGGGCGGTGGAGCGATGGAAGTGCTGGATAAACGCATAGTCGTGGATAATTTCATAGAACAAATGCTAAGCTTCTTACGTTTGGGTTTGGATTGCTGTAACATGGAGCCAAAGCGGCGGCCTTGTATGAAAAAAGTGGTGGAGAGGTTACTGGCATGCAGTGGGGACAATCTGAAAAGGATTTCAATTTCTTACTCTGACAGCTGTAAATGAGAATGTTATTTTGGGGATTCTGAAAATTGTATGTAGTGATTTGTACAATAATTTCTTTGGAAGTCATGATGATCAGGATTTGTCAATTGTTTTGGTCTGATGGAAGTCACTAAGTAAGCATCTATCTTACTTTTAGACTTCTCAGCATCCAATGTAGTGATTTCTTTAATAATATTTTTAGAAGTCATACGATTTGTCCATTTTTATTTTTATTTATAATGTAAGATTAAATGATAGAAGTTGGTAGTCGATAATATCTTTGGAAATCATGTTTCCTAATGTAAGAATAAATGATGGAAGTTAGTAGTTGAGCATCTTACTTTTGGATCAATAATACTTTTGGAAATCATGTTTATAAAGATTTGTACATTTTTTGTATTTGTAATGTAAGAATAAATGATGAAAGCTAATAGTTCAACACTTTATTTTTGGGTTTTTAAAAAATTTTATGTAGCAATTTGAATATCTTAAAAGTCATGTTTATGGATATTTGTTCATTTTTTTGTATTTGCAATGTAAGAATAAATTATGGAAGCTAGTAGTTTAGCACCTTACTTTTGGGCTCTCTCAAAATTATATGTAGTGATTTATTCAATAAGTCCTTTGAAAATCGTTTTTTCAAAGATTTATCCATTTTTATATATAAATAATTGATATTTTATAAAATCACAAAAACAAATTATTAAATTTATCGTTATGATCATACAATATTCTAACATTTAATTATAACATTTATCTTAATTTATTGTTTTATTATATTTTTTAAAATAAGCATTAATAGCTACTAAAATTATTACATATGTTTATAGTATTAATACACTTTTTTATATAATTATTGACCTTATAAATATTAAAAAGAGACAATTTAAATTTTTAATAATAGATATAATTGATAAATTAGTGTTAGATATTATAAAAACTATTAAAATATTATTTATAATCAATTTCACATCACATATTTAAGAAAATATTTAAATATTATAATTCTAATTATGTAAGATAAATAATTAATAGATATTAGATTATTTTTTTAAATTATTCATGTGAGAATAATGTCGTGTATAAATCAAACAAAAACATAGTTTTTTAAAAAAAAAAATTTAATATATCATATCTTAAAATATTGCTACTTGATTTTTAAGAATGCAAGAAAAAAGAAAAGATGATATCAAATAAATAAGAAAGAAAATACTATTCAAGATGAAAAAGCTCGCTAAGGGAAAGGACCCAACAATTAAGCATGTTCCAATAGTTGTGATAGCATTTTTTTTTTAATTAAAAAAGTAGGGTAAGGGCTCTGATCCTGAACTAAACAAAAAACAAGAAAAAGGTCAACAAGTCCACCAGTCTGAGCAGAAACAAAGGCCTATAGGCCTACCAGAAAGAAAAAAAAAAACACCAAACATTAAGGTAAACAATCTAAGAGAGGAAAACCAAAATGGCTCACAAGCCTCAAAGATATAGGCAGGTAGGCCCCAGACAACCCAAGAAATAGCAAAAAAGGAAACCATCCAACATAAAAATAATCCTTAGGACGGTTAATTACATTCCATTCTTTCTTGAGCTACTCCAAGTCATTCTTTCAAGCATCCTCAACATCACCAATTGTCTCCTATGGGGCTTCATCCTCCTGATTATTCTCCTTCCCATGTTTTAGTTTCCTTACTTTTGATTGCCCAATGATAGTTCCAAAGATGACATGATTCATAATCCCATAGATGATAGATATGATGTAGCTCATTGCAATATGGAGCTCTGCCATCCTTCTTACAAATTGTCAATTTGATTCTTAAAGTACTTGAGAGTGTCACTTCTCATATCCCCCTCCTCCTCTTAGATCATTGTAACCTGATGTTTATCAACATTATCTTCCTCCTATTTTGGGTTTGTTTCTTCGTCTTCTCCCTCAATGGAAATATTAATTATGTTTCTATCATCATCATTCTCCTCCTCTTCTTTCCTAGTGACAGTTCCAAAGATGGCATGATTCATAATCCCATGGGTGATAGATATGATGTAGCTCATCGCACTATGGAGCTCTATCATCCTTCTTGCAGATTATCAATTTGATTCTTAAAAGTACTGGAGGGTGTCACTTCCCATATCTCCCTCCTCCAATGAGCTCATCGTAACTTGATTTTTATCAACATTATCTTCCTCTTGTTCTAGGCCTATTTCTTCCTCTTCTTCCTCAATGGAAATATTAATTTTATTTCTTTCATCATCATTCTCCTCCTCTTCTTCACTTTTTTCCTCTTTAACCACTTCTTCCTCAATGGTAATATTAATTTTATCTTTGTCATCATCATTCTCCTCATTTTCTTCACTTTTTTCTTCCTTAGCCACTTTTTTCTTTGTGATAGCATTTGTTAATTTAGTACCCTATATTTTTAGTAGTATAGCATTAATAGTTATTACTTTGAATTTGTTAGTGTTGATCATGATGCCACGCCAATGCACCAATAAAATATGACTTAGTGAACAACTACCAATATAACTTTTTTGGGAGGCCTTTTAAACACCTCAAATACAAGTATGTTGATATGGCCCTGAAACCTTAGTTATGAGCAAGGGACCTACCAAGTAAGTTGTCATAAAAAACTAGGAGTGATTTGAAATTGCCAAGTAGGACTTTGAGAGATGTGAAGTTAAGGTGCTCAACTATTTGGTCCTCTTCTCTAGAACAAATATAATTTTTTACTATATAATACTAGATGCAAATCTTTTTAGTATTATATAAAATGTTAACATAAATGGATAAATCAATATTTTGGTGCTGGTGAATTTCTATAAATTTTTACCATAAAATTTTAATTAATTGATCTACTTTCAAACTAGGTGATGCTTGTATGGATGTAACATAAACTTATTAACTATTGGCACAACTAAAAACTCATTCTTTGTGGTTATTATAACAATTTTATCTATTATTCACAATTTTTTATAAATGCAATTTATAGTGTAAATAGTAATTTAAAAAATAATAGTCAAACCTTTATTAAGATTTATTAATCATGAATACCTCAATTCTTGTGCCACATCTTAAACACATATTTAGTTTCTCTATTTTCTAGACCATCTTTAGTTACAAAGAATACACATTTTTCACTCAATTATTATATATTTCAACCATTTAATTGTTTTGTATTTGTATTTTGAATTTTTAATGATACTATTCAAAACATGCAGTAGCCTATTTAGTTCATATCACTCATCTCTATTGTAACCCTAGGTGAGGAGTACAAAAGGTATCTTTGCCCAAATATCAACTTTCAACGTGGCTAAGAATGATAAATAAGAATGAAGAAAAGAAAGAAAGACATAATTAAAATATAAAATATATAAAAAAAACACAACATAAAATACCTAACAAAATTAAGTTAACATGTACATATAAATAGATGTTAAATAACATTTATTTTCACATTTGAAATTTGGAAGAAATTTCTACTATATATTATTAAGAAATTTTTAAATAGTTATGTTGGTGATTTTTATTGCAACCCCCAATTCTAAGGAATGAGCCACAATACCTAGAGATCTAAGGATCGAGTCATTCTAAAAAAAGAGACAAACTTATGATTAAACTAAAAATAGGAAAAGGTCAATTCAACAATATTAGACCTTATCTTCTACATTTCAATCTATATAAGACTCAAGAGGGTGATCACAATCTAGGTCTTAAAGAATGGTGTGAATCTTTGAGGGAAGTTTTATAGAGATAGAACTAGGTCCAACTAGTACAATGCATAAGCCTTCTTTCCTATCACTAACCCATAATTTATTGGTCGTAAATATATCTATAGATGAAGACCTTAAAATTCATAGGTGTATGAGCAAAGGATGCATTATTTAACTAGTGTAGGTATGATCTTTTTTATTATTACAAAGTTTCTAAATAAATAATTTATAGAAACTAACTTATCTGTATTCAAGTAGCCAAAGGGAATAATGAATTAACAAGATTTTATATCCTCCCTTTATACCCTCAATCTCCATGAATATGAGAGGGAATAAATGAATTAAATTCCTTCTATAGAAGTTTATCATTTTAAATTTGAAATGTTGGATTAGTTGCAATCAATAGATATTTTTGTCTAATCTTATAGAAATGGAGTCAAACCAAAACTAAGAATAGTAAATGATAATGTAATTCACAATTTTATATAAGCCTAATTCAATTGGATCTATCTTGCATAGTTTCTAGACCATCCAATGCATTATTACCCTTACAATACAACATGTTCTTGATTATACATTTCTAATTCAAACATTCTATATATTGGATTGTAGGTATTTTCTATCAAGGAACTCCTAATATAAATAGTTAATTCATTATTGGAAATTAAACTATCTAATCTTTGATACAATTATAACAAACATGTACTTAGAAACTTGGAAGACTCCCCAAAGAATTTAATAGAAAATGGAGACAAATTGAAACACAAAGATATGAATATATGTTATATTTATTTACTAACTAAAATACATTGCCATGGTAGAAATTAATCTCAATACAAGACTATGAGCATGCTTTTCTAGAGTTCCAAATAGATTCACACAGTATACTATAAGAGAATATTACAAAAAAACCCTAGTTTGGCCCAAATATTCTAGAACTTGACTTATAAGTAGACACCAACTCTAACAAAACCCATGAAATTATAACATACAAAAAAAGAAAAATCTAGATAAACTTATAGGATTCATTATTTCTTGACACTTGGCATATAAGTTGACCCCACCGAAGTCACCCCTATCTTAGAGATGCCACCTCCACAAACACTCAAATAGTTTTGGTTTTTTAAAGGAAAACTCTAGGCTATCAAAAGGTTTAATTTATAGCTTGTGAACAAGTGTTAAAGCCATTTTCTCATCTACTAAAGATAAAATTCCTTTCACTAGGATGAATCTTATCAATAGTCATTCAATAAAATCAAAGATAATCTTGCATCACCACCCATGATCTTACCACCAGTCCCAGGAACACTATTATTACTTTATATCTTTGCAACATCAGTCCCCTTAGGGGAGCTCCTAACACAACATGATTTTGAGGGTCACAATATGGAAATCTACTACATCAGTAGGATATTATTGGGCTATGATCGTAGTTATGTACACCCATGGAACATGCATGTTTATCTTTAATTTTAATTTATCAAACAACATAACACTATTTGCTAAGTCACAAGATACAACTCATTTCTTGAATTGACCCACTTAAATAATTTATTTCAAAGACATATCCCATATGTTGTATGGAAAAATGGGTCATGTTGCTTAGAGAATTTGATATAGAATATGTTGATAGAAAAGCAATAAAGGATAGGTCATAGAAAATAAACTTGTAGATGTACCTCTTAGAGATAACCATCATCTCAATGTGGACTTTCTTAATGAGTTTATCTTCACTCTAGATGATGTAAACTCTTGGAAACTATATTTTGGTGGTTCATATACTCATAAAAGATTAGGTACAAGAATAATTTTTGTCATTCATCAAGGTTATTTCATTCCTAAATCTTTTTTACTAGTTTTTCCATGTACAAACAACATCACAAAATATGAGGCCCTTATCAACTGTCTCAAAATAGCAATTAAATGGAATATGAAACATCTCTTGGTTTATGGGGATCTCCATATAATCATAAGTCAAGTTAAAAATGAATATCAAACAAAAGATGAGAAGGTAATCTCTTATAAAAAAAAAATTTGACAGTTTCAAGGATTAGTTTACCTCCATCCAATTTGAGTAGGTGCCTAGACTTAACAACAAAACAATAAATATTGTGACCACCATCGATAACTAGTAGTATGGTCTTAGAAAAAAATATATAGGCTACTATTGTCCACTATGGAACAAGATTCCTACCAGTATGTAAATAAATGTTTAGCTTGTCAAAAACATGGAGATCTAATTCATGCACCATCATAGGTGTTGCAACCCATCACTACTCAGTGGGGTCTCAATATTGTTGGTAAGATTCACCCATCTTCCTCAAAAAACCATAATTTTATTATAATTTCTACCAAGTACTTCACCAAATGGGTTCAATTTATTCCCCTTACTTGCACTACTAGCCTATAAATCTCCATGTTCATCTTCCACCACATCATTTAATGCCATGATATCCCTTCTATTATTGTCACTAACAATGGCAATTCATTTGAAATAATGAATTTTACACCCTTTGCAAGAAATTCAACATCCAACACTATTGGTACATCTCATATTACCCACAAGGTAACAATTAAGCATAGGCATCTAATAAAACCCTTTTCAAAATTCCCAAAAATATAGACAATGATGTTGGTCAAGATTGGTAGCTTTGTCCTAAACTTGCTCTTTCGACCTATCGCACTAGCATTTGCACACCAGCTAGTGTGACTCTATATTCACTTGTCTTTAGCTTTGAATCCATCTTACCTATGGAGATTTAAATTCTTTCATTACATGTTTCCTTACACAATTTCATTAATGATGAGGAGTATTAGGTTACATTCTTCCATAAGCTTGAACTTCTTGAGAAGTGGTGCCTCACACCCTTAATCATCTACATTCATACCAAAATCATTTATTTTTTAGTTGTCATAAGAAAATAAAAGCTCGTGAGTTTGATGTTGGAAATATTGTGCTTAAGGAAAACCAAAAAAATCTACATGTTAGAGAAAAGATGGGTAGAATTGATCCTAATTGGTTAGGCCAATATGTTACCACTAAACATGATTTAGGAGCATATCAGTTAGCTTCCCCTAAGAGTGATTCACTTGATGAGACTATCAACATCATACACCTCATGCATTTTCATGCCTCATTTAATAAATATCCCAATTGAAAATAATAATAAAAAAATAAAACAATGAAAAAATATAAAAAATTAACATAATAAAGATAAAAATCATCCTTTAGTGAAAACCACTTCTAGTGGCACCTTGGATAAGTACCATGGTAAAAACCTACTCACCAGTGTCATGTCTAATAAACTAAACTCTACCATATTTTAGGTCATCATCCACCACTTCTCCATAAGTATACTCCATCCACCTATTCACCTATTCCTATCATCATAGTCCACCCCTCCATCTATAACATTCCAAACCTTGTTTTAAACTCAAGCTAGGTGATTAATTGCTACTTTGGATTAAAAAATAAAATGTGTCCTTTGGCTCACTTAGTGATTTTGATCTCTTCCATAATAATTGAGTTTCATGCATTTATTCACTATCCCATGAACACAATTTTATCCCTCCCATGGATACCATTCTATTTTTCCATCCTTAAAACCTCACATAAAAACATGTTGTTCATCCATGTAAAGTACACACTTGATATATTACATTTTTTTATGTCAAATCAAGAACTAAAAAGTAACCTCAATAATGTCAATTGTCACATCATTTTCCATTGTTAAAATTTCCTATTGTATCCATCATTTTCCTTCATGAGATGTTTCCTTCCCCAAATCAAGAATAATCATCATCCATTTATTGATTTATCTTCAAGAGATCTTTGTTTTCCTATTGATCTTTGGATCTTTGATATTTAATTTTTATTTGATCTATGATTAACCTCTTTGATATTTTGGTAAATATTTAGCATGTACTATGCCTAATCCATGATCATTACATATCATGGTGTGTTGGTATACTTTAGGGCATGGTCTATTATTTTTGTGCACCATGTTTGTTGGATGTTATCTCATAGGATCCAACAAGTTCAATCACCTTGAGATGTGTTGGGAAATCCTCTCCATACATCTAATGGTTTTCTCACGTGACATACCACTAAGAGTGGAAAATGCCATATTAGTGTTGGGGCATCCTATTATTTTTTGTTCGCTTAAGCATAATTACATGCACTAGATGCATTATCACCTTGGTCTTATATACCCTAGTGCATGACATCCATTTCTATATCAAAATAAGGTTGCTCCCCATGTTCTAGAATTATGTAACATTCTAAATATCTATTTCTCAATGTCTCATCATCTATTGTCCTCATTTCTCTATTCACTTTCTCTTTAAATAACCTTTTGTATTCATCTATTCATATCCTTCCATCATTTATCTTCTAATCATTCTTCTTTCGAGAGCTCACTCATGGCACTATTTGCATGACTTACCTCTTGAGGGGGAATCACCATCTTATCATTCAATCTTTAATTAAATTTCCTACACATGACTGGGGAATATCATCACTTTCTTCATATCTAATCATAATTTTATTCATGTCTTCTAATCAATTTTTTCATAGCTATTTTTCTTTTATTTAAAATAATGTCACTTTAAACATCATCTCAAAGAGAGCCAAAATGTAGACACCTAAATTATTTTTTCTTCACCATCATTATCCTATCATAGTCCATTAGTACACATTATCACTTGATCACCCATTCATCACCTATGATTCCTAATGCCTAATCATTTGATTGATAAGTCTTACTTATTTAATTATGTTAGGATAACATTATTCTTTGATTTAATAAATTATTCTCCATTTATTTATTAATATTTATCCACACATTAATCTATTTATTTATTTATTTTTCATCAATTATCTATTCATAAATTAATTAATATACATCTATAATTCATTTAATTATTTATTAAATCATTAATATCTACCTCATCTAGTTGGCTGCCCAGTCTAATCAATTCACTCAAACTTACTCATAGTTCCACTCATTGGGCTAATCCACTTTACTCATCCATGAAATCAGTTAACTATTGCATACAAAACTCAAATGTCCTTAATTCTCTCATGTGCTTAGTTAATACCTTTATGTAGACTTAGTTAAATTATAATTAATCACATTTTTCATCTCCCTAATAAATTTGATTTGAGAAATAATATGTTTTAATTAAAATTTAAAATATTGTGTGACTCTCCCATGCTTTTCACATCTTCTCATCATCACCCCTAATCATGGGTCAAACTTGAGATCCCAAATTGAATATTAGTTATTCAACTTATTCTCTTGAAAGTCTATAAATCAAACCCATTATTTCACAAGAATTCATTCACATCCATATTCTATTAGTTTGATATCTAGGGAATGCTATCACTATTTTGGAAAATTAAGCACCTATATTCTAAAATGAGCAAAGCTACACATTGTGCTTGATTTCAGGTTTACATGCGTAAAATTTGAGTACATTGACGTTGATTACAAAAAGAAATCCTAGATCCAATTAGGTTAACCAGGATTATCACCTTTTCACTTTGAATCCACATTCAAACATAAGCCAACTAGGGTTTGATGATTGGCCAAGTGTTTCCACGAGAGAGATCTAACCGCCTAGGGTTTATGTTGTCTTGAGTTGTGAGGATGATAAATTTGATGTGTGTTTTAATAAGCCTATTTTACATATAACCCTAGATCTAAAGATGTAATTTATCGCATAGATGAAAATGGAAAGTTTTGGAAAAGATTCATACCTAAGATTAAACTTTACAGATTAAAAAAAGATGAAGCTATAAATTACACACATGAAAAGAGGGGGAAAGGTTGTGCTATATAGGGGATTGCCTAAGTCAAAACTCATTTTGGTATTTCTACCTCCATGTATAGCAAATGATGATGATCAAGAGGGCATACCCTAGGTCGAATAGAGGCCAACACACCAATAATTCACTAAAATGATAAATGATAAATGAAAATGTTATCTTGATGTGAAATCCTTGATGAAGTGATGTCACACCACAAGTTGCCACAAAATTTGATTGATGGATGCCTTGATTGCTTGATAGACCTACAAAAGGTTAGCTCATAAAACATAATATATTGGTGTAGCTAGCATGTAGAGGATAACTCAATACATCTTCATGATTTGGAATGATTGATCATAATAGCTCCTTGAACATAAAGTGTTTCCTTCTTCTGGATGTCTTGCAAGCTTGATCTTGATTAATGAAAGTGTTGTAATAATGTTGCTAAATCTTCCCTATACTTTTCTTGACTAATTTTAGGATCTTCAATTTTCTCAATAGATTTCTAGGTGTGCTTCCAAGATTTCAAATGATAGAATGACTAGTATTTATATGTAATTCTTCTAATTTCCCAAAAAATAAATATTTATAATCAACAAAAGAAATCATAAATTCATATAATAAAAATACTAACACTGAAATATTCAAATTGGATACAAAATCTTGAGGTGGTCTAGGGCATGGGGCACCCTAGACCAAACCCATTCTTTTCGGGGCCCAAAGTGTTGGCGAAAATACTAAATACTTATTTTGTTTCCCATTGTTGATTTTTTGAAGATATTTATAAAATAGGTAATTAAATGCATAATTAGGTCCAAGCACATAGGAGGAGTGTGAAATTGTCAAGGTTGACGATTTTTGATGCTGCATTTGATTATTTGATTTTGCTGGTAATTGGTTTATTCTATTTACATGCATTCATTAGCTATGAAAATATCAATGAGTTCATAAGCATGTTATAAACCCGCCTTTGGAAATCATTCCTTGTTAACATTCAAAATATTTCATAAATGTTGAAGGATTATTAAATTATCTAACTTTTTATTAGGGTCCACTACTAATTGAGTACTCATTAGCACTTAGTAGTCCATCCTAGCTCTCAAAAGAAGGGAAAATAACTTTAGCTCTTATATGAGTCATCCATCTCATTTGTGATGAAGGGTCCATGCACCTCTATGTTGATAGTTTTAAATATTTTCATCCATGAGTTTCAAAACCATTGGATAGAAATAGCATTATAGATGTACAACTTTTTTATTAGTCTTTGTTGATCTTACTTTTTCTATTATGCCCTAAAAAGTTCTACACAAACCCTCATTTGAGGTATGTCCCATTTCTACAAGCTAGATCCCCATATCCCAAGCTAGATGTTTGCATATCAAATTTCTTTGTTTTATTTCATGTTTTATATTCACTTGCACAAGATGTAAAATAATATTCTCTTTGCTCTCTTAACTTAGAAAAACCTTCATACCATACCTTATTCACTTATGTGTTTCCTTCCATCAATTTTGATATTCCTTGATTATATGTTGTGTAAGTTTTTATATGTTTGCACTACACATTTTGTAGACTATGCAATGCTCTATCTCTTAACATTTACTTGTTATTTTACACTTCTTTCTTTTTTGATGAATATGTGTATTTAATATTATTTATAGAATAATGTTACACATATTCACAAAAAAAAGATGGATGGAAAAAAATCACACTGCTAAATTCTAAATAGAAAAAAAAAACTCAAAACCAAACAAACAAATAAAATACTATGTAAAAAGAACTAACATAATAATCAAAAGAAAAACGAGTTCCAATCATCTAATTTACTACATACATCAACAAAATTTGAATAATTTATGCCTCTCATAAATGTCAAACTGTAATTGACACCTATATAACATCATTCAATATGAGGATGCACCCTATGTCAAAATGGTGCACTATTGCTTAAAAGTTCATGTCAGATCATAAAATGTTGTTGTAGTGGCCTCTTTGAATCCTTGAAGTTTTATTAGGTTGTGCTCTCCCTTATTCAACATTGTACGTTGCTAACACTTTGTTTTCATACCTATTATTCAACGTGCTATGCCACTTTTTCTCTATCTATACATTCTTATTTCTACCATTGTCAAACATACATGCCCTACGTACCACCTATTGCATGCTTCAATCTACGTCTCTTTTTAGATTAACCACGAATTTTATATTGCATCTCTTTTTATCTTTTGACTTCCCTACTTTGAAAATGTGTGGCAAGTTAATTTTTATGCTTTGCCTTCTGTCGCCATGTGAAGATAAGACTGGATACCTAAACCACTTTCCACAATACACGTTTGAAATTCTTGATGAGGTATCTAAGAGCCCCACTAAAGATTGAATTATTGTGAGAGAAATGCAAAATAAATTATACTATGGGTCCATAAAATATAATTAAATAAGATAGTGGGCATGGCAATGTTTTTATTTTGGACTTCAAACAATTGCTTAGCTGAATTTTAGGAACAGCATTGTGGTCCACCAAGGGTACAGGCATGAGATTACATAAACTAGCAATTGCATCTTAGTGTGCAATGGGTGCGTTGAAGAAGTGTGGAAAGTCAATTAAGATAAATTTTGATCTATTTTTGTAATATATAAAACTATTTTAATCATTTTATGTAATTAATAGTTTTATTTAAAAATATAATAATATATAAAACTATTTTAATCATTTCATATAATAAGTTAAAAAATCAATTTAAAAAATTATTAATGATATAAATAAAAATCAATTTTAAAAAATAAAAGTTAATTTTAAAAATTATTAATGATAAATAAAGTCAATATAAAAAAAAAAATTTAAAATTGTTAAAAAAAAATCAATATAAAAAATTAAGTAGGCGCAGCCTGCACTAGCGCGCTGCCCAAGCAAGGAGTACCTTGCTTGGGTAGCACGCTAGTGCAGGCTGCGCTTGCACAAAGCCTTCGAGCTTTAATTATTTTTTTTAATTTTCTTAGAAAGTGGTGGCGGCGGGGAAAGCAAAGGCAAAAAAGCATGAAAAATGATGAACGACTAAGGTTCATTTAATGACCAGCAAATCAATGTAAACTATTGATTGATATTTTTAGGTTGTCCTCTTCAAATAAGGATATGCCTTCAGCATAAACAAGAGATACAAGACACCCTTTTCACACTAATTTATATTTTTCTTAGGTCAATTATTAAGTCACACAAACTTGTACAAGATTAATTAAGCTTAGCATAATTTAATAACTTTATATGCATGTTTTATTATAGTTCATAGAGCTTTTGGGATCTAGAGAAAGTGTGAAGGTAAAATGTATTAAATTTAAAAACATATGTTTTTGATATTAAAAGCGACAAATAAGGGTGTTGACCCTTGAGAACAGGGCCCTGCGGGCCAACAAAACCAAAGCCCAATAGGCCATCAACAAAATAAGGGAATGAACCCTTAGAACAAGGCCCTACAGGCCATCAACAACAAAAAATACCGCAAAAACACAAGGGTGTAGTCCCTAAAGAACAAGGCCCTACAGGCCATTAACCGAGAAACATAGTAGAAACAATAGACCCAAAGCAATCCGAGCCATAGATAGGCTTACAACCCCTTCCTAGCACTAACCTAGGAGCAACCAAGCACATAAGACTCTCACCCTATAGCAACAATACATTAACAGACCTTCCACTCAGAAGGCCACAGACTATTTGCAACAACAAACCTACAACAAATCTTCCACACGAAGGCAAACCAAAGTCACATGTACTCTCATCCACAAAGAGGTAAGAATCATCCAACACGAGAGAGGAACAAGCTTTCAGAAGCTTTCACCACCTCGACACCAACCCCAGAACCACCTCAATAGGTTGGGGCTTCCCTCTATAAGAGAGGAAGAAGTGCAGACCAAGACTACCAACAAAAACTCCCTCCAAAGCAAACACAATCCACCTTAATAGGAACTGGAAAAGAATAGGAGCACCTCCCACCAAGCCTACAATCACCAACTCCACCTCAATAGGAGCAAAATTCACCTCAATAGAACATCATGATTGTAGAAATAGGTAGCAAGAAAGAACATCAATAGAACAAGGCCACAAGTCCTCCCAAGGCATCCAAGTGGAAGAAACAAAAGGAAGGGCAGGAATATCCTCCCATCCCACACCATAATCAGCCCAAAACACCATATGACCAACAACTTCAACAAAGGCTGGAGCACCCTCCAACACAATGAGCCACCTGTAAACTAGGGGACAAAGCCTCTTCTCATTTCTCAACAAAAACCCAACCACCACCATTTCCAACAACCTGGAAACCTTCCATAAGCACAAATCCCACCATTCTAGAACAGAGGAGGGATCCCACAACCATCGAAAGGGCAACAAAGCACTCAGACAAGTACCCATCTAGACATAAGACAAAAATGACCCTTCAAACACAAAATCCATAGCCTCAACGAAAGCGGCGCCTGCACCCGAAGAGCCCCCAAACATAGCCCTGGGAGAGGCCTGACCAGCCACCCCTTGCTCCCAAGCACACAAAAAAGCTACAGAGATTGTTAAAAACAAAAAACTAAAAGAAAACAAAATGCCATTACACAAATAAAAACAGAAAATTAATATTGAGCAATATCTGTGATTAAAAATCACAAAGGCAGAGAAAAACTTTATATTTTTTTTCATAAATGTGCAGCAAATATCTACACAGCTTTATTCAGAAAATATGAAATTTATAGAGCAACTATAAAAGTTTCTAAAGTATGTTGGGAAACTTTCCCAACTTAAAATGGCCAAAAAACAAAACTATGGGAAACTGTCCCATTTACAACCACAAAAAACAGATATTTTTACTATTTTAACATCCTCCCTAAAAACTGATTTATGTGACAGCTTTCATTCCTAAAAGATTCTTCAATCTATTGAAATCTTCCTCTTTCAAAGGCTTTGTCAAAATGTCAACAACTTGATCTTTGGACCTGCAATAAGAAAGTTGAATTTCATTATTTTTAACCAGCTCTCTAATGAAATGAAATTTGATGTCTATGTGTTTGCTTCTTCCATGAAAGACTGGATTTTTTGAAAGTGCAATAGCTGATTGATTATCACAAAATATAACTGTTTCTTCCATTTGGGGCTGCAACAATGTTTCAAGCATTCTTCTTAACCAAACTACTTGACAACCTGCTGAAGTGGCTACCACATATTCTGCTTCTGCTGAGGATAATGCAACAATGGGTTGTTTCTTTGAAGACCATGAAATTACACCTGAACCAAGAGTAAAAGCATACCTAGAAGTACTTTTCCTATCATCTTGATTTCCAGCCCAATCACTATCTGTATAACCAATTAACTTCAAAATATCCTTCTTTTCATAAAAAATTTCATGATTTACTATCCCTTTCACATACCTTAGTATTCTTTTACCTGCTTGTAGATGAGTATCATGTGGATCCTCCATGAACCTACTTATCAAGCTTACTGCATACATGATGTCTGGTCTTGTTGCAGTTAAGTACATTAAGCTTCCAACCAAACTTTTATACAAAGTAGAATCTACCTTTTTGGTTTCATCATTTTTGCTCAACTTCACACCCATGGCAATAGGTGTAATTGCTGATTTACTATTTTCCATCTTGAACCTTTTCAAAATATCATTTGCATACTTTTCTTGTGAAATAAAAATCCCATCACTATTTTGAGTTATTTCAAGACCAAGATAATAATGCAACAAACCAAGATCAGTCATTTCAAATTCACACTTCATTTCCATTGAAAATTCTCTAAGCATGTTTTCATTATTCCCAGTATAAAGCAAATCATCAACATAAATGCAAACTATCATAACATCTCCTTGCTGATTTTGTTTTATGAATAAGGTGGGCTCATAAGGGCATTTTTCAAAACCATTTTTCAAAAAATATGATTCTATCCTTTCATACCAAACTCTAGGCACCTGTTTTAAACCATACAAAGCTTTCTTTAGTTTGAGCACTTTACCTTTTTGACCTTTAATCTCATACCCAGGTGGTTGCTCAATGTAAATTTCTTCCTCTAATAGACCATTCAAGAATGTTGATTTTACATCCATATGAAAAAGTTTCCAACCCTTTTGTGCTAAAAGAGCTAAAATCATATGAATAGTATCCATTCTAGCAACAGGTGCAAAAACTTCATTATAATCTATACCTGATTTTTGTTTGTAGCATTTCACTACCAACCTGGCCTTGTATTTATTCACTTTACCTTGCTCATTGTACTTTGTTTTATACACCCACTTTACTCCAATTGCCTTCTTATGCTCAGGAAGATCTGCAATTTCCCAAGTTTGATTCTTTTCTATGGCTGCGATTTCTTCATTCATAGCTTTAATCCATCTATCATCATTTATAGCCTCTTCAAAAAAAATAGGATCACTATTACCAAAAAATGCAAAATGACAAGTATCTTCATTTACCTCTGTTGTTTCTTGATATATGTCGGACAAGCTCCTTATTTTCTACCACCTTTTTGGAGATGAAGAAGAGATTCTTCTTAGTGTTGATTGTTGAATGCTACTACTGGCTCCTGTGTTAATAGCTGAAATTTGTTGTTGATTTGCAACTTCATTTTGAATGTTAACTTGCTGGTATTTCTCTTTTAGATTCCAACTCCATTCCTGATCTTCAATAAACTTTGCATCTCTACTTATCACCAACTTTTTTGTCTCAGGATTGTACAGCCTATATGCCTTAGATTCTTCACTGTACCCAACAAAAATACATTTTTCTGCCTTATCATCCAATTTACATCTAAGTGCATTTGGAACATGAGAATAAGCAATACAACCAAAAACTCTTAGGTGATCTACCCGAGGTTTGTATCCTCCCCAGGCTTCTTCTGGTGTCATGCCCCAAACTGAGTTTGTAGGACATCTATTCAAAATATAACCTGCACAACAAACTGCTTCTGCCCAAAAATCTTTTGGTAAATTCTTAACATTAAGCATACTCCTTACCATATTTAAAATTGTTCTATTTTTTCTCTCAGCTACCCCATTTTGTTGAGGTGTATACCTCGTTGTTAGCTGTCTTTTTATGCCTTTTTCAATACAAAAATTATGAAAATCATGAGAAATATACTCTCCACCCCTATCAGTCCTCAAAATTATGAGAGAATAACCACTTTGCTTTTCAACTAGTTCTTTAAATTCTCTGAATTTCTTGAAAGTATCTGATTTATTTTTCAAAGGATAAACCCAAAGTTTTCTACTATAGTCATCAATAAATGTCAAGAAGTATCTCATACCAGATAATGAAGCAACCTCAATTGGACCACATAGATCTGAATGAACTAGCTCCAATGGATCTGAAGCTCTCTAGGAATCCCTTATTGGAAAGGGTTCTCTATGATGCTTTCCAACAATACAACCTTCACATTCTTCATCTGGTTTTTGGATAAGTGGTAAACCTCTTACCATGTTCTTTTTATGCAAAAGATTTAGTCCACCAAAATTCAAATGACCAAATCTAAGATGCCATAACCACTGTGTATCTTTTACAAGAGCATTGAAACTTAAATGCATATTGTTTTTGATACTAAGAGAAAACATCCTATTAGTAGTCATGGGTACATTGGTTATCATCTTGTTTTTACCATCAACAATAATGCATGAGTCCTTTTCAAATTTGACAGTGTGGCCTTTTTGTACAAGTTGACCTACACTTAACAAATTATGCTTTAAGCCCGGTACATAAAAAACATCACCAATATATTTTTTCTCATCTTTTTTTGTTGTGATTAATATCCTCCCTTTCCCCATGACTGATGCAATTGTATCATTTCCCATCTTTACTTCAAATTCGATGGACTCATCCAAATTCTGAAACAACTCTTTGTGTCCTGTCATATGATTGCTGCAACCACTATCAACATACCATTTGTCATCATTTACTTCCTCCTTTGTGCTGCATGTTAGCAAAACATATCCTTCTTGCCCTTCACCTTCATTTTCATATTGGGCTTCTTGTTTACTTTCATCTGCAATCTTTTTTCTACATTCAGCTGCAATATGTCCATACTTTTGACAATAATAACATTGAATAGATGATTTATCATACCTCTAAAAACCTCTACCTCTTTGCTGAAAATTTGCTCTGCCTCTACCTCTTGCTTGAGTGTAACTACAATTTTCTTCATCACTTCTATTACTTCTTTGACCTCTGCCTCTTTGTTGAAAACGTCCTCCTCTTCCTCTTAAATTTCTACCTCTTCCTCTTTCTGCTGAAGATGATTCTGGTGCAACTTCTTTTTCTTTCAATGATACTTTGCTTTTTAAAGCTTTCTCAAGTGGCTCCTTTGCTGATTAATTTAATCTTTGCTCATGTGTGTACAATGAACCCATAAGCTCATCTACAGATAAAGTGGTTAGATTTTTTGATTCTTCAATAGCTATAACTACAGGATCATATTTTGTAGGCAAACTTCTTAAAATCTTTTCAACAATTTTTTGATCATTCATTATCTCACCATTTATTTTCATTTTATTAACTATACCCATTGTGTGAGTAAAGAAATCTCCTAAACTTTCAGACTTTGACATTTGTAAAATTTTAAAATCCTTTCTAAGCATTTGTAAACAGACTATTTTTACTCTTTCTGTACCTTGAAATGATTGTGCAAGAAGATCCCATGCTTCTTTGGCTGTTGAAATAGCTGTAAATCTTGGAATGAGAGTTTCATCAAGACCCTGCACAATAAAGAATAATGCTTTCTAATCTTTTTTCCGATTATTCTCTAGTAAATTCCTTTCATTTTGTGTGAGAGTTGCTAATATTGTTGTATCTGCCGGTTCTAAATATCCATTCTGCACAAGATCCCATAGCTCCTGAAATCTAAATAAAATCTTCATTTGAAAACTCCAAAAATCATAATTTTTCCCATTGAATTTAGGAATTTGCAACTGTGTACTGCTAGCATTCATTGCCATTTCGAACCTAGCTCTGATACCATTTGTTAAAAACAAAAAACTAAAAGAAAACAAAATGCCAGTACACAGATAAAAACAGAAAATTAATATTGAGCAATATACTGTGATTAAAAATCACAAAGGCAGAGAAAAACTTTATATTTTTGTTCATAAATGTGCAGCAAATATCTACACAGCTTTATTCAGAAAATATGAAATATAGAGAACAACTATAAAAGTTTCTAAAGTATGTTGGGAAACTTTCCCAACTTAAAATGGCCAAAAAAAACAAAACTATGGGAAACTGTCCCATTTACAACCACAAAAAAATAGATTTTTTTACTATTTTAACAGAGACACAACAAAGTTGTCGAGGCACCCATGTCTTAACCAAGCCCACCATTCTCACAGTCACACCCACCACGCCACCCCAGTAGAGGGAAAACAGGGATACAACCCATGCGTCTAGCCAAACATCACAGCCACCCACAGTAGTGGCTCCAATGGCTATAATGTCTAAACAACAGGGAAGATGAGAAGTTGCTACTCACACAACAAAGTACCAAAGAGCCAATAGGCCCTAGTCGACACCACCAACGTCCACATGGAGGCCAGAGACCTCACGCCATTCAACAACAGGGGAGCCGAATCAAGCCCCCACCGAGGAACGAAACAAAGGCCCAAGCTTAGAGGCCTCACCAACACCAGCGCCAGAGGAACAAGGAGCCACACAACCCGTGAACCTCAAACCCGACCATTGCAAACCCTCCAACAGCGAAAAGAACAATACTGGAGACCGAAGCACATAATCGTCCAGAGCAATAAGCTCCACCACAGGGGTCTGCCGAAAACACAGACCCACCTCAGCCAACCGACATCTCCAAACCACCCACAACCAGAAGCCATCAGCATCCTCTTCTACAGATTCATCTCCTTCACCATCACCAGAATTCAAAAAAAACCCTTTCGCTCCCTTTCCTGCTCGCCATTTTTAAATTAGAACATTTAAAAACATATGTTTCATGACAAAATGAATTCATATTTTGGATTCACAATGAAATATATTTTATATAAAATTTGAATGCAACTAATCAATTAAGTTGTAACGTGAACAATGTGTGTAATTATATAATATTTCATGATTTATTACACACAAGACAATTGATCACAAGTGAACCACTATCAATCACAAATGGAGTTGATTGGATTGACAAGGAAAACTAGCTATAAGAATTCTTGACAACACATAAATATACAGTTCATGAAATATTTAAAGTAGAGTTTAAAACCACAGCTAGAGATATTTCAATGCATAACCAAAAAAGAACATCACAATTCCATGGAATATAACACATCACATATCCATATTTTACATGATTTGGTAGGTGTCTCACCACATTTCAAGTCTATATATGTTTATAGCTATTCATTAAATATAGGGGCCAGTTATAGGTAAGTGTATCACATTAAATCATAAAGTTCAAGATTTTTTTGACAAAAATATGATTATAAGTTTAGAACATTGATAGAAAAGGAAATCAACTTATAATACGTCAAGAGGATAAAGAGAATCTCCTCCCAAGCCTAGTCATGGGGAACACCACAAATCTAATGTATCTAACACGTCACATTTCCATATTACATATATAAAGATATCTAGAGTTGTCCCATCATATTTTAAAGCTATATTTTTTGTGACATTTTTATCAAATATAGAGACATTGTGTACATAGTTGTTTTGCAAAGCATAAAGTTCAAGATTCCATTGACAAAAATGTGATACAACTTTAGAACATTGATGAAAAATAAGATCATCTTATAATGTCTCAACATGAGGAGGATGATCCTACAAATCCTAGTCATGAACAACATAAAAAATATAAGGAATCTAGCACATCACATATTGATACTATATATGACAATTAAAAAAATGACAATGAAGGATGATTTTTTATATAAGGGAGCATTAATAGCACAATAAAATATGATATGGTGGCTAATCTAATTTTCTCTAATACAATTAAAACTAAAAACAAATATGTGTACACCAAATCAACATTTTACAAAATTTATACATAATAAATCTTGAGATCATTGTCCATAATGATACAAGGGAAAAATCTATGGGAACCTATTGAAAATAAAGGACCTACAAAATAAATGATAACATCAAAAGAATTATCTTCATACCACTTTGCTTATACAAAGACATGATCATGATCCACCATCTTCACCACATGAGCATCCTTAGAATTTTAGAGGATATTCCCATGAGAGCATGGTTTCTTTTAATAAAAAATATGCTAACATTCTCGATAATGTTAAATATTTATCTTTTAATCTTAAAGATTCAAACAACAATCTTAAATATAAGAATCATGCAATTTATTTTTAAGTGTTGAGGTGAAGGTCCCCATTCACTTTTAAGTTTTCTTTAAATAATACGAAGGTATTTTTATTATGAATTTTTAACAATGTCTTTATCACAAGTCAAAATGGTGAGCTAATAATATTCTTATTGGACTTATTTTTAAAGCATGTAAGCTTTAAAATAAATTTGATAAGAGATAATTAGTTGGTGAAGCATATGAGGCCTACAAACAATGCCAAAAGGAATACACACATCTTCATCATACAACAATCATCTTTCTCTAGTAGTCGTCTTTCTTCAAACATTTAACTTGTGGACCTATTTTAAATCACCTACAAAGAATTAACAAAGAAATATACTTTCAAATAATTCATTTTATTAAATTTTATAAATATTAAAATATAAGATAAAACTTCTTAATAGCATTGTCCAAGATCATTAAATATTTTATGTATTATTTTAAAAATATTTTATATGTATCATTAAGAATAAATTGTATATTTAAGATAGTGTATAAGCTCAAATTCTAATTCAACTATCTTTTTTAATTTATTATTAGCTTTACTAATGAAGCTTGAGAGTGTTTTCATATACACATTTCTAGGATACTCTATTATATACTTTGAAACTTAATCTTGAAGTACAAGAATAAAAACATTTAAGAATAGATATATATATGATTTTTAATTATAATTCACATCTATTATAATAAACATTCTCTTCAATTACCACATAATAAATACTTACCTAGATTTGTTGCAAACATTTTTAATATCATATCCTTTAATTTTATGAATCAAAATCTAAGATTCATAGTTATGATACAACACGAGAGATCTTGAAATTAGTTAATGATTGGTATTTTTAAACACATATTTTTATAGATGTGTTGTCTTATTATTTTCATTTAATATATATCACATTTCCCATTAATGTCATCATAGAGTTCCACAAAAGAAATCAAATAGTCAAGATAAGGATGTTAGAAAATCACACATTCTCTATCATAAATTTCATTATTTGGTGCTTAGATAAAGAGTCTATAAATATTTAGTTACAAAGAAAATTAAGTTTTGAAATATATTAATGCACTTTTATTCAAGATAAATAATAATAAGTATTTCACTTCTAAATTCTAATAGGTATAATATATATGTTATTTAATAAAAAATTATATGAATAAACGATTATGATAGTGTCTTTGTAATGCAATTTAAAGTATTTTAACCATACAAATAAAATCATATATAACTTTATCATATTAGACAAATTCACTATATTAATATCTTCAAGATATCTTAAAAAATTTACCTACATAATTGACTATTGTCACTACTATTTTCTTTCCTTTATTTAGAGTCTCATTATTTATTATCTTGAACACTTTTTGGAGTCTATAAAATTCAAGTATCGATGTAAAATATTAAATAATTTAATAAAATCAAATAAAACTATTAATAATCACATCTAAAGTTACAAAGGATAACAAGATTGAAGATAAGGTCTACTACAATAGTTCAAGAGAGACAATATTTTGTACTTCTAAATAAAATTAAAATTTATATTTATATCATTCCCTATAATATATACATATAAATGTATAGAATGGGGGAAATGACATGCCTACTTAACAAGATTTACCTCCTCAAAATCTCAATTTATCTCCTACATCAAAGATCTCAGTCAATGTACATAAAGAATGTTGGACTAATCACTAGTGGCGTCCTTCAGATTTGAGACGTGGACTAACCACCTCACATGGATCCACTTATCTCTAGCATTTGTATTGAGTGTTAATAAGTTGATATTTTGTCACAATGGAAAACATGTTCCGAAAAATGGTAACAGAGTTGGGTCACAGTTTTGAATCCCCTTAGGTGACATTAAGGGGGGATTATTGGACTAATCACTAGCATCTCCCTTTAGATTCGAGACATGGACTAACTACCTTTCATGGATCCGCTTATCTCTAGAATTTGTATCAAGCATTAGTAGGTCAGTATTTTAGCACAACAGTAAACGTGTTTCAGTAAAGAATGATATCATTGAAAATCTATAAAATAGTCAAATTAAATATCCTTATGGGAATTAATATATACTTCAATAGTATACAATTATACAGGTAAGTGCAAAAAGATGGGGGGCCAAAAAGGGGTCTTAAGTGGCCAATTTTTTTTTAAATCAATAAAAACTAACCTTGGATGTGAAATTGAGGATAGTTACACTCAAAAAATTTAGATGCAACAAAAACAAGGATCATAGTGCTCCAAGTCTACTTTCTAAACTACTATTTTTTTTGAAAATGGTGAGATTAAGGGGTTCAAAAGAGGGAGCCACAAAAATTGGTGTTGTTTTTGTAAAAAGACATAACAGAGTGACTTTTGTGACTCCCTCAAAAGGTTAACTTTTTTTGGGTATTTTTAAAATCGCTTCAGTGAGAAATTAGCTAACAACATGTAGTTTATGCCTAAATTTTTTGATAATTTTTAATGAAAATCTATTTTTTTACTAATTTTTAAAATGGGCACTTCCTAAAAAACAAAATTTTGGCCATGCTACCCCTATAAATTTTGAAAACTAATTGATTTTTCTTTTTCTTTTTTTAATGTGTAGAATGGAGTCTAGTTTCTAAAAATGTAATTTATTTGAAATTTTGATGAATGGTTAATTTATAAAGAAAACATACCAAACACTAGTTTTTGCCAAAAAAATACACACAAACAAAAGAAATTAAATATGAAAGGATTAATGTCATCAAATTGTGAAAAAAATTACATTGTTGGATAGCTAAGAGAGAGCCTAACATTACCCAAGTGTTTTATTTTTTCAACCTTGAAACATGTGCAAACTTGATGGTTAGCATGTTCAAGATTATGTGAAATTTTGTAGAATATGAAAAAGCATGTCTTTGGATGTTGGGAAAGCCCTCCAAGCCTTTGGGTTGGAAATCCAAAGCAAATCCAAGTCAAAGGCTTGGGGATTCCCAAAACAAGAAAAAACACAAACGCATTATAACACACTCACATTATTTGAATGCATTGACAAAATGCAAGTACACTATAACACACTTGCATTTTGTGAATGTGTAACGCCCCACCAAGGAACCCAAAGAACAACACATAAAGTAACGAAATAACCAAACAATTTTTTTTTTTTTTTTAAACGTTTGATTACAACATAATTACAAAAGAAACATCTACACATATGCTCTTAGGATTCCATGACAACGCTACTTCAAAATTCACAAGTAAGATCATCACATCACTAAACCATATGACATAAAGCATAAGGATAAATCAAACCAATAATGAATGATCCAATTACATAAACATATTGTAGTCAAGTTACATATTCAAGTCACATCAAGTGAAATTATGACTAATCTCGTAACAACATAATATCATTATAATAAGCTCACTTATACATATCAAGAGTGTATACAATATAGATGAATATCATAACACATCTGTCAATCTTGATTCATGAGCACACTCAACATCCAACTTCACAAACAATGTAGAATAAAAAATAACCACCTTAGGAGGTGTTTTATGGCAGGTTCCCATGCCACATGAGAGCCAAATAAATGCACCAAGAGCTATCACTTCATGCACAATTCACCACAACACTACATGAAAAATAGCCTCTTCACAACTTGTGAGACTTGCTCACTCTCATGAGAACTCTGAGAGGGAGAGTTCTGATGATTAGCCATTCAGCCACCCAAAGCCATAGTTAGATTATCCTCCATAAGACGTGCCTTCTCCATGGCTACCTCCATAGTCTTCAACTCAAAGACTCAGACTCCTCTGCTGATATAGGCATTTAAGCCACTAATGAAGTGTTGTACCAACATAACCTTGTCATCCACAATTCCTGCGTATTGTTTGAGTTTGTAGAACCTATGCTCAAACTACTCAATGGACATGGTCATCTGACATGGATCATGGAACTCATCTGCACGTTGACTAACAGGAAACACACTCTGAATCTCTCCAAAAACATGTCCCATGAAACATAACCAATCTATAGATGAAGCTTCTACTCCTCCAATCACCACTATGTAGAGGCAAAGCCTCTAAGATGCATAATGGCACATCTAGCTCTAGTGTTGCTACCATATGGATCCATAGAAAAACAACATCCTAAGTCTATCAGCCATGTTTCTGCCTCCAGACCACCACTAGTACTATCAAATGTGGGAGGGTGTGCCCTCAATAAGCCTCTCATATGCCCCGCAACAAGACATCCTGCTCCATAGTCTCAACAACTCTCCTACATGATCTGTCTCGTTCTCTAGCCACTTCCTGTTTAGCCTCCCGTCTAGGACCAAGTCGAGCATGAACCTCCTCCAGTAAGGTAAACAACTATGCTTCCTTTGTCTCTAGTTGTATTAGATTTTGTTCCCCACTCGTCTGATCCAATTAAGGACATTGTTGTTCTGCATGTACCAACAATCACACTGTGAAAGAGAGTTGCAACGTAGTAGGGTACTCACAAGTGAGTTATGCTACATTGTCTCCTTCACCAAGACTAACACACAATACTACATCATAAACAACATCAGATACATCATCATAAACACACTAATGCTCCAAAACAACATAAAACCATAACACACATAATGTATATCATAACATCACCACACAACTATAATTAGATGATCAACAATGTATCTAATGTATCAGCCACAATATAAAACCAATATATTATGAGTGTCATAACTGAAATAAAGTAGCATAGTATAAAAAAAACTAAAAAAAAACTAAACAAACTATCCACCAAATAGAAACAACTAAAACAAAGTGTAACATCTGGAGGGACACTACATCCTCCCCCTAGGATAAGGCTTCCTCCTAGAAGCTTGCAAACAAATATGGATAAATCTCTCTCATGTGTGTCACATCCTCCCAAGTAGTTGATGCCTCATCACTACAATATTATTTCCTAACATGGGGGGTGGACCTTCGAGTACCATGTGGTTGGGAGGAACTTCCTATATCCTCCATTGGGTCCCCTTGTAGGTGTTGTTGTGCATGGATAATATTGTACTTGTGACAGGTTCCTAATTCTACACTATTTGTGAAGTTGGATGCTGAGCGTGATCATGAATTGAGATTTGCAGATGTGTTATGATCTTCATCTATATTGTACACACTCTTGATATATATAAGTGAGCTTATTGTAATTATATTAAGTTGTTACAATATTAGTCATAATATCACTTGATGTAACTTGAATATGTAACTTGACTATAATATGATTATGCAATTGGATCATTCATTATTGGTTTGATTTATCCTTATGCTTTATGTCATATGGTTTAGTGATGTGATGATCTTACTTGTGAATGTTGAAGTAACGTTGTCATGGAATCTTGAGAGCATATGTGTAGATGTTTCTTTTGTACTTATGTTGTAATTCAATTCTTTTTTTAAAAAAAAATTGTTTAATTATTTTGTTACTTTATTTGTTGTTCTTTGGGTTCCCTGGTAGGTTATTACAGAATGCATCGACAAAATGCTCACACATTATAACATGCTCGCGCTATAATATGCTCACATTTTGGTCTACATACTTAAGTATAAGTTGAAATTTACATATGGACGTTTACTTTCTTATATTTTAAGTTATATTTAATGTATATAGTTTCAGGATGTTTGAGAGTGGTTTCAAATCTCGAGGAGTTATAATGCAAATTCCAATTTTTGGAAGATCTTACAAATTTTTAGACTTAGTCAAATTCCAGTAATCAACATGTCAAATTTCAGTAATCAACAAGGTTGTATTATTTCTCTCTATATC
>VDFB02000363.1:36386319-36419153 GCA_007258455.2 Sequoia sempervirens
AAAACTAGAATTTGAGTTAGAACTCCTAGAGATCTAAAACCACTCTCAAACATCTTGAAACTATATACATGAAATATAACTTAAATTTTTATTTCATGTATATAGTCTCCCTAAAAGATAACAAGAAGAAAGAGACAAGAAAAAGAGAAGAATTTTTTTTCAATGTAGACCAAAACACGAGCATGTTATAATGTGCTCACATTTTGGAAATGTTTTTTTATTATTATTTCAAAAAATGCACATTTTTTGTATTCAAAATATGTGTGTTTTTTGAAATTTAAACCATAACGTGAGAACATTATAACACACTCACGTAATGGCTTGGTAATGACCGAGCCTAGGCTTGGTCACTACCAACCCACAATGTGACAGCATTTTACTATAAAATGCTTACGTTTTTTCTATTTTGGGATGAAAAAGTAAATTGCAATTTTTGTCTCCCCATCTTTTTACACTTACCCATACATATATAAGTTTAAAAACTTTGATAAATATTATTATTTATCCCATACCAATTTTTCATAAGTCTCAAACTTTATTGATAATGATATTACTATTATTTTTAATCTAAGTAATTTTCACCTACCTCAATTATACAGGATCACTTGTCTTTACATATTGTGATTAGGCATGGAAAATAATCTATGTATAGTGAGTATTTTCTTATAAGAACTTATAAGAGAGAAAAAATTTATAAAAAAAAATGAAATCACAATTAAATGATATGAGAATACTTGAAGAAATCCCTTAGGTATTTTTGTCACTTCGTGCCCCCTTTAAAATTTTCCATCAATTTAACCAATCTAATAAATCTAAATGGATTTATCAAGCTAAAATTTACCTCTAGTGGTTATTGTTTCTCCTTCCTAGGCTTAAGTCAATTATCCAATTGTAAAAGCCCAAAATGGCTAAGTATGAGGGTGTTTTCTTCCTTTGGTCCTTGTAATGTTCGGGGCTCCAAAAATAATTGAGAACCCAAGTTTCTAACTATCCTTCCTCCACACCTTACTAGTATTTCTTCAAGTCCCTATTAGGACTTGAGTCCCAATAGGATCTTGGAACCTAAGATTCCAAGTTCTCATTTCCTTCCACCCTCCATGTTTTGGATTTCTTCTTAAGGTTCCAATACGAACCCAAGACCCGACAAGAACTTGGAACCTATTGTTTCAAGTCCTCGTTATTCCTTTTTGACACTTGATCCCCATGAATTTTTCTCCTTCTTCCCTTCATCTAGACCATGGGTATGAGTTGAAACTTGGAACTTCAACTTTGGTTTCAAGTTCCTTGTTTTAGTTGGCTCTTGTCACCCATCAATTTATTTCCAATTCCAATTTCCCTCTCAAGTGCAATGCTCGCCAAATTGTGTAGTATTTGTAGCTTGGTTCCAAGTTCTATTATGGGCTTGATGCCTATAATTATAGTTCTTCAAAATGAAATGATGAAAATTGTCGCTCTATCATTTAGGGAGATAGAACAACCAATTTCCAACAAGTTTCACTCAAGGAAACCTTAGAGATCTCAATCAAGGGATAGAATTAGGGAAAGATATCTGCAATAAGGTATCCTAGAGAGTGATTAGAGACTAAAGGGGGGTTCACCACCAAGAAAAGGCTTGGAAAGACAAGAAATGTAAGTGATAGGAAAGACTTAAGTAAATGACCTAGAAATGAACTCAAATCTGAACAATAAATTGAGAAAGTACAAAGGTGCACCTGGAAACTGAAGAGGCCTAAATGAGGTTCCAAAATCATAAGAATACTAACTTTTAAATGCACACTAGGAATCATACACCAGTAGGTGCAATTTAGTCCCAGTTTTGGGTTGAAACTAGATTTTGGAACTACTGAACCAAGATCCATAAAAAATACTTGAAATTTGGTATACTAGGACTCATACACCACAAGTGGTGATTTAGTCCAAGTATCAAGGTTGATTTGAAACTTTGATATCCTCTAATATTCTCCTATAGCTTCTCTCCTATCAAATCTATGAGTCTGGAACATTGAATTGCAACCTATAGGTGACTTTTCATGATCTTGCAATGTAGGTGACAACTTGACAACTTTGCAACTTTTCTCCACTATTTCTCTTTAATGGATCTTCAATCTAGATTTGAAAATCACGCATCAAAGAGAGGGAAAAAAAAAAATTGTTAGTGGATAGGGGTTTTCCTTGGTCAAACCCTGTTTTGGTAATCAAACCTTGAAATGAATAGAAATATAATGGAGGAATGATGAATGAACAAATATGAAATGTTCTAGCTCAACAAACCCTTGAGAAAAATGCTTCAATATTGTAAGTAATGGCTAGAATGAATGTGGATCTTGAATCTTGCTTGAATGATATGGATCTTGACTTGAATTCCTGTTTGAATCATAAAACCCTACATTGCAAATGTTAGCTCAAAAAAAAACATGATGCATGTGACTCTGACATGATGCTTGATTCTTGAATAATACTAAAAAATGCTTGATAATCAACTCTTGAATTCTCTTGAATTCTTTAGAATGCTCTCATAATTTTATAGATTTCTTATTAACTCACTAGGTGAAAATATGTGAAATAACCTTGTATTTATACTTGTTTATGCCAAATTTCCCAAAATTACAACACTACACGCCACCATTAGATCTAAGAGAATAAAATCCTACCAATAATTTGAATTCAAATTAGGTCCAAGCTAAGTGGGACTCATATGCCAATTGGGGTGTATGAGTCCCAGTAGGCTAATCTTAGGACACACATTTCAAGAAATGCTTAGTTTTATGTTCAATTTAGGTTGAGGCCCCAAAACTTAGGTGAGACCCATATTCCCAAGGTTTCATATGAGTTATAGATCACTAAATATGGGCCATACAAACCAAAATCATTAAATTTTTATTGGTAAATTGATATATTTTATGATTATCCTCAGAAAGATGCATTAAATAAGGCTTGTGGATGCAAAACAGGACCAAATAAGGCATGAAGAAGCCCAATTTTAGTAGGGAGGGTGCAAAAAAGTGTCAAAATGTAAAGGGCTACATTTTTATACATTAAATTTATCTCCCACTTTAGTGAGAGGAGGAACTTGCTTCAAACTCACACTCAAGTAGAAAAACTCACATCAAGAGGGGTCCAAGCATACCAATGCTAGTAAGATAGGACAACAATGATCAAGAGCATTGTGCAAGCCCCTAGGATCAAGATCTTATGACAAACCAACATAGGAACAAAATAACACACATGAAAAATGATGTAAGGAGCAACAAGGCACAAGCATACACTACCAAAGACAAAGAGAAAGAAAACAAAAAAAAGGAGTGGATCAAGCTTCGACCATTTGTCTCGCACATTGTGGATCAAATGTAGGTTGTTTGTCGAAGAATGTATACAAGTGGAATATGATTTCCACCATGCAAAGAAAATGCATGCTCATAAGGGCAAGTGGAACATTAGGTTTTCCAATAGGTGAGCCCCTAGCGAGACACATATGCACGTGGCTAGTATGCACTCACACAGACAAGCAAGTGGCTATGGGAAAGTCACGCCTAAGTTTGGCTCCCATATGTATAACCATACAAAAGCTATACCTCCTGATAACTTTGATAACACACCACACAATAATGAAATTTGAGCTTCATGAGGCTGAACAATGTGAAAATGGGTGCTTTATGGCCTAGTTCATAGAACACCACTATTATCCAATTGCCATTCAAGAATTCCCTAGGATCCAAAATTGGATTGACTATCAATACAAAGGGTGAGTCAATTCTCAATGAGGAAGACCTAGGAGGGGGTTCTTTAATCTTTGAGGGGTTCACCACCAAGAAAAATCTTGGAAAACACAACTTAACATTCAACTCACAAAACCTAGTAATGCAAGCCAAATGAAGAGTGCAAATGATGAAATTAAGAAAAAAGTTAGGGTATGTGTACTTGGTAAGTCTGGAAATGCAATGAGGATTTTGGAAATGTGAAAATTCTATCAAAATATGCTTGGGAGGACTAAGACACACTTACTGTTGTCTTAATCCTGTTGTTGATTTTTAGGGGAAATGTGGAATCTTCAAATGTCGAAACAGAATCTGAAAGAATCTTTGCAAAATACCACTTGGAGGGCTAAGATGCCCTTACTACCGACTTATTCCTAATTTGAGTTTTTGAAATCTCTTAATGTGATCCTGAGGTTCAATGTCTGCACTTCCTTCTTCTCAGATCTTAGGTCCTAAAACTTCCAGATCTGGCCTATAGGTGAGTTTTTGTGAAGATGAAAACTTTGCATTGCAACTTTGCAACTTTGTACTTGAAATGATCTTCAAGTCTTAAATCTGCAAATCTAAAAACAAAAACATGCAAGAGAGGAAAAACTTATTGATTGTTAGTAAATGGGGGTTTTCCTTTGTCAAAACCCTTGTTGGTAATTAAACCTTTGAATGAAATGAAATAATGAAGGGAAATGATGAATGAACAAAGTGCTATGTTACAACTCACCAAACCCTTGTTATGAAATCTAAAAACTTGTGTGAAGTGGCTAGCTTGAATGTAGATCTTGAAATGCTTGAATGCTTGATAGATCTTGACTTGAGTTGCTTGCTTGAATCAAAACACATCACAAATGTTAGATCAAAAACACACATTATGCAAGAATATCTTTGACATGATGCTTGAATCTTGATGATGGCTCCAAATACTTGATGAATTACTCTTAAATGCTCTTGTGAATTCAAAATTTCTTTTAGGAATGCTCATTCAACTTGCTTGGAGAAAATGAGTGAAAGAACCTTGTATTTATACTTATCTATGGTTAATATCCTGAAAAGTACACCACAACAAGCTAACATATGAATTAATTAATTAAAGGAGGCTAAATACCACCAAGATTTGAAATTAAATTTTGAAAATAACTTAAGAGGGACTAAGATTCCCTAGGTAGCGTCTTAGTCCCAAGGCTTGAAACTCGGGGCACAAACTTCAAAAAAGGGGCCCATTTAAGGTGCATTTGAAATCAAGGTCCCAAGACCTTTGGAGGTCAAAGATGCCCTAGGTGGCATCTTAGTCCTAGTCCAAAAATTAGGGACACAACTAGAATCATTAAATTTTCATTTCCCTTTTGATGTTTGTCGATATTAGCCATAAAAATATATAATTTATTAGGCTTGTGAATGCAAAATAGGACCAATTAAGACATAAACAAGGATAAATAAAGCGAGGTAGGCCCAAAAAATTGTGAAAATGCAAGGGTATGCATTTTCCTACACTACAAGGGCAAGCAAAGCTTTGTATGCTTAACACCCATGAACATACAAGATGGCTCCATAGGTAAGAAAAGTGTGTTATGCAAGGTGGCCATATAACAAATATTGTAAATGTAAAATAGTGTAAGGTATTTTCAAAGGAGTTTTTCTTAGTTCATGTAAGGTCTTAACTTCGGGAACAGTGTGCCTAATTTCTCCAAGAGAGGACCAATTGAAGAACAAAAGATTCACAACTTAGGCGATGTAGTGTGTCACATCAAGCCACTAAGAGGAATATAATATGCTAAAAGAGATCATGCTCTTGAAGGAAATCACACCCAATGTCACCACAAAGTGAAAAGCACATCACATGAAGTAAGAAGAGAACACAATGAAACAAGAGTTTTAAAAGAATAATGCTAATGTATGCCTCCACTTTAAAGAAATTTATAAACACCATGTTGTGAGCAATTACTTTAAAGTAGCAAATGATGAATACTAACAATAAAGAGGACATGAGAGCTTATTTGGAAAGCCCTATATAAATTCATATGTTTCCAAATAAAGCTACATCATGAAAGGGGAGGGGTTTCCCCTAAAATGAAATCCCAAAATCACATAAGGGATCCATGGATTCAAGGTCAGCATATCTTTGGTACAATGTTTTTTAGAGAGCTTAGAATTGTCATATTTCCACAAATACTCATGGAATAGGAAGAATGACAAAAAGAGAGTGAAAACAAAGAAAAATCCTTTCAAGTCAACATGAAAGAGACATAAATATCTTGATGCCTTGCATCATCCCCAAAAGGAAAACACAAGACACAGAAAAAGAAGATAATGGAAAATATTTTGGGTCAACATGGAAGAGACCTAAATGTCTTGATGCCTTGCGTCATCCCCAAAAGGAAAACACAAGACAAAGAAAAACATAAAATTTTCATGACATACAGAATAATGTAGATACAAATACATGAATGTCACAAAAGAGGACACATCAAATAGAACACCATGGGGGATCACATTGCACACATGCAATCACACACAAAGCATAATGAAAAAGACTAGTAAGGAACATACAAATCAACCAATAGCAGGTTGTCTGCATCCCAATCTTGTTCATTGTATAGGGAAGTTAGGCAACTAGCCAAAGGGATAATAGAAAGTGTTAAACAAGGGGTATTACCAAGTTCAACACTCTTCCTAGGAGAGTTATCATTTAAGCTCATAGAAGAGGAAAATAATGTATTCAATTTATTATGCACTTCTTCATCAATTTTAGAAACCTCATCATCATCATCCAAGTTAATAACAATGGGAGTTCAAATGATAATGTCTAAAGAAGGATTTAGCTCTTGTTGTGGTATAGGATCTTTTTGTTGCGACAAAGAGGGAGACTCATCATGTATTTCTTCAATCAAGTTTGGATGTTTATTTTCTTTGTTATTTTCTTTATTTAACCTTCAAGCAACAATACGACGTCTATGCCTATGCTCTTTAACATTTCTATTTCTTTTAGTTTGATTTTCAAGCTATGTTTGTGTAGGAGGCGTAGGTCTATCAATCATATGTTTTTTCTCTTCCTTAGGAGGAATGGATGAAAGAACAAGAGGTTGCTCAGCCACTTTTTGTTTCGCTTTGTAAACTTGTTTTATCTTAGGAGGCGTGATGAGATTATTTTTGTTATATCTTGGTCTTTTGTAGGATATAGGCAAAGTATTTGTCTTAGGTTGGTCTTGGTTACTTGGAATGTCTTTAGGTTCAATCATGGTTTCATCAATAATAGGAGGCTCAATCATAGGTTGCGACATGTTTGTAAGGGATAATTTTGTTATAAATTTCAACTTGAACTTTTGATAGGATTTGGAAAATAAGTCTTCACAAGGTTTAATAGGTTCTATAGGCTCGGGCTAAAAGAAATTTAATGAAAAGTTCCCATGGGAAGACAAAGGATCAAAGCCACTATGGTGGAAAATAAAAATTTAATTTTCAAAGGGAAATTTTAAGCATTTATGCATGACCGGTGGGATAGATTCCATGGAGTGTATCCATGGATAACCAAGCTTCACATAGAATTGATCTAACATTGAGATGATGGAGAATGAGACATCTAATTTTTTCGGTCCTATTTGTAAAGGAAGGGTGATTGATCCCATCATAGGGAAAGTGAAACCATTATGCATTTTTATCCTTTCTTTCAATTTATTATAGGTTTTTTGATAGAGTTCATGCACAAGTAAGAATTTTTCAGTGATCACATTCTCTCCACAGACAGGATCAATTAATATCCCATTAGTGGGCTTGTCATTGATTCCACTGGCTATGTAAAGAGGACCATCAAGTGCATTTCTAATCATATGTTTAGATGAGAAATAAATGTCAAGAGGATTTTTAGTTTGGACCTTACGAGGTGGAATTTCAATCAATCCAACCATATCATCCATATGATCTAGAGGATCTTTGTCAAAATTTGAAGTTTCTCATTTGTCTCCAGAATTGACATCACTAGGAAGAGATTGGAATCCTAACTCCAACGCAACTCAAATGGAGTCAAATAGAGCTACAGAGCTTGAGTTATGCTTGGCCAAATTTTGGTCAACTTAGAGGCTTAGGCTAGAAAAAGGTCAAAATTTGACATCGCCAAAAGTGGTCAAAGTTGGTGTCATCACGAAGAGCTTGTCGAGACCTTTTTGAAAATGTTTGTTTCATGCAAATTGGAGTCTGTTTTCACAAGTTACAACAAGTCAAAGTTCATGTAGAGAAGGTTGACTTTTGACCGTATGGATGCTGACATCAGCATGCTAACATGGCAGTCTGTATAGTACAAATAGTAACATGGACGGATCCAAAGCTAACACATGGCGGGATGTACAATCTGTACGATGATGTGTTAGCAGCATGGTAGTCCTGGTCCGCAATCGAGGTGGCATCCAGTTAGTGGCATCAACGAATGAAGTTGTGCCATGTGACACATTGTCTATGTGCCACATGGCACCTCCTTATTCTCCTCCAGCGATGGTTCGAGTTTGATTCAATTTTGTTAAAAATGTGTTTGGGGGGATTTGATCCCCCCATCCCTCCACTCCAAATGGTTTGCTTAACCAATGCGCCATGCCTGACACACTCAACCATAAATGAAGCCTAGTTTCTTTTGGCATATTACAGTTGAAATTTAAATTTTTAAAATAGAAGGTCGGGGGGTCGAACTGATGACCTCCCCGACCCTAAAATGTTTGGCTACTACTACACCAATTAACAATTACAAGTATAATGTGGGGTTGGTTTGGTTTTGATGAAATGTAAAACCCGATTATCCCCTTATTTCAACAAATACCCTCTATATTTTGAAAGAACAAATATCCTAATGATTGTAAAAGATTAAAATAAATCTTGTAAAGCATAGAAGATAATATGTTAAGGGGCTCTAAATTATTAAAAGGATATTATGTGGGGAATTTGGTGATTTAATAGGGGAAATTTTCCAAAATCTTTACCTTGTAAAGGGGATATTAGGAGATTTTGAAAATCATTTGGTTGAAGGCTAACTTGGGTAAAAAAAAATTATAAAAGGGGGTAGTGTAGGATGGGAAAGGGAAATGGTGACTTAGAGAAAATTATTCTTGGTGAATTTTTTCTCAAATTCTATGCTTTCAGGGAGATTGTTCCTGTGCACTTTGGAGGAGCTTTTCAAATTTCTTGCAAACCAAGGAGAAACCATGTCAGAGTTATGTATTGATTTTTTGGATAATTAATTAGATCGGTCCACTCATTTGAGAGAGGCTCAGAGATAGTCATTTTTACGACAAACTCTGTTATCAACTCTTTTTTGCATTTCTCTCTTCTCTCTTGTTCTGATTTCATCACTTGTTATTTCCTTTTATTTAATTATGCTCATGTGTTAATTTAATTTAATTAAATTTAGATTTAAAATTGTAATGTTACACATTCAAACACAATTGTCATAGATCCAAAAAATAGATCAAGTTTGGTATCAGAGCTAGGTTTTGACTAGTATTGTAGAATTGAATGCTAACACAATCCAAGCTTTAGCAAGGTGAAGGCGAACTAGAAAAATATAATCCTGAGATCGAAAAATGAAGGACTTTTCCAATGATGGAAGAAATAGAAGCTAGGAAAAGTATTGAGCTTGAGTTTGATGAGAAGTCTTTTCAACGAGCATTTCTTGACATGAAGGCAATGCCGAAAGAGCTTTATGAAAACAAGAAGAAGCACGCAAAGGGAGATTCTTTGAAGAGAGAAAAGAAGGAAGATCAAAAGGACAAAGAAGGAAAAACTCTAGAAGCTCCATCTCCTCCATCTCCTCCATCTTCCCCTTCTTCTTCCTCTTCTACTACTATTAATCCTTTCAAGAGCAAGTCTAAGCCTATTATTAAACTAGATGTAAAATTTGAATTGCCTAAGTACTCTGGCGAGTTAAATGTCAAAAAGTTAGATGATTGGATCCAACATGTAGAAGTGTATTATAGGATTCAAGGCCTAGTAGAAGATGCTTCTATGATCCAGTTAGCACCTCTCCGGTTGGGAGGTACAACTCTGACCTAGTGGGAGTGTAGGACTCAGGAGGAAATTGCTTTCCATTGTAAGGTTAATATGACTTGGATGGAATTTTTTGCTGCCCTTAAAAAATAGTTTTATCGTTTAGGTTATATGCAACAATTAACCATGAATTGGTAAACCTTTAGGCAAGGTAAGGGTCAGTCTATCCAAGATTACACCCATGAGTTTAGAAAATGGGATATTTATTTAAATGTTTCATTGTATACTTATAATACATTGTACATGTACACAAAGTTAAGACTAATCTTGCACTAGTTAATGCTAGTTAGATGAAAAGATTGGTCAATTCTAGTAATAACTTTGTATTAATGCTTGTAAAACCCAAAGAGGATGAAAAAGATGAAGCATTTAAGGGGTGTGATCCAAAGCATAAAACTGAGATGGTAAAAATAGTTTCTATTTATGATGACTTATTTCAAGAGCCAAAGGGGTTACCACCTAAGCGAGAGATACAACATGAAATCCAGTTGCAGCAAGATGTGCCTCCTCCAAACATCAGCATGTACCATTTATCAATTTTGTAGAATGAGGAAATCAAAAAGAAAGTTCATGAGTTGGTTGAAAAATGAGTCATCCATCCTAGTACATCTCTTTGTGGTTCTCCAATTGTATTGGTTCCAAAGAAGGATGGATCCTAGAGAATGTGCATCGACTATCGAGCCCTAAACAAGATAACAGTAAAAAACAGGTATCCTCTTCCCTGAATTGATGATTTACTTGATCAATTAAAATATGTAGTTTATTTCACTAAGTTAGAATTGCATAGCGAATATCATCAGATAAGAATTGTAGAAGATGGCATTTGGACAATTGCATTTAAGACAAAATAGTGACTATTCGAGTGGTTGGTCATGCCCTTCAGGCTTTGCAATGCACTAGCTAAATTTATGAGAGTCATGAATGATGTCTTTCATCCTTTTATTAATGATTTTTTCATAGTCTATTTAGATGATATTATTGTATTCAGTTGAACTTAGGAAGATCATGCAAGTCATCTAAAGAAATTTTTTGATGTATTGAGAAAAGAAAAACTCTTCGTAAAGATGTCAAAATGTGAATTTGCTAAGACATCCTTACTGTACTTAGGCTATGTCGTAGGTGGTGGTCAATGGAAAGTAGACCTTGTGAAGGTCGAAGTTATTGTAAAATGGCATAAGCCAAGTATAATCACTAAAGTCAAAAGTTTCTTAGGTGTAATCCAGTACTATAGAAAGCTCATTGCAAACTTCTCCTACATTGCATCACCATTGCATGGATTGACTAGTACAAAGACAATTTTTTACTAGGGAGGTCCACAACAAAAGGCCTTCAATGCTTTGAAGGAAAAGTTGAGCACAACACCAGTTCTAGTTTTACTAGATTTACATCAACCGTTCGAGATCGAGATAGATGCGAGTGGGTTTTCCATGTGAGTAGTGCTAATGCAAGGAGGTAAACCAATCTGCTATCACTTTGAGACATTTACAGGTGCAATTATTAACTATCCTACTTATGATAAGGAACTTTATGCATTAGTTCAGAGTGTTAAAAAATGGAAACACTACTTAATGGGAAAAGAAATTGAATCCAGACTGATCAACAACCACTTCAGTATTTGCATTCACAATCTAAACTACAACAAAGTAGGAACTTTATGTGGATGGGTTTTCTTCAATAGTTTCATTTGGTAATTAAGTACAAGAGAGGTTCCCACAACAAAGTAGCAGATATGCTATCTAGGCCTCCTATTATGAATGCTTTGATTATCCTTAAAGGTAATTCCATGGTACATGAAAGTTTTTAGGAATAGTATGCTAACGATGAAGAGTTTAAGGAAATCTATTCACTCTAATTGCAGGAAAACATGTAGAAGAGAAAGATTACTATGTGTAGGATAAACTGTTGTATCACTTGGGAAAGTTATGCGTTCCAAAAGATGAATAAGCACAGGTAATTAGAGAAGCACATACCTTATTAACTGTAGGAAATTTTGGGGTAAGCAAGACAATCACTTAGCTACAAAAGTATTGTTACTAGCCTTGTATGCAAGAAATTGTAACTAAGTATATTAGAGGATGTGCCATGTGTGCAACAAGCCTAGTAATAGGAAATTGGGATTGTACACACCTCTTCCTATACCATCTCATCCATGGGAAAGTGTTTCAATATATTTTGTCAGGGAGTTACCTATGTATAGGAAGGGACATGATTATCTGTATGTAGTAGTTGATCTGTTCAAAAAAATGTGTATCTTAATTCCTTGTAAAAAATAGGTCACTGTTGAATTGACAACTCAAATGTACTTTCAATTTGTATGGGTTCATTTTGGGCTACCTACTTCTATTGTATCAAATCAAGATTCTCAATTCCTATGGGAATTTTGGTCAGCTTTGTGGGGACTCATGGACACCAAACTGAAGAAGAGTACAACCTTCCATCTATAGACTGATGGATAAATAGAGGTAGTAAACAAGACAGTTGTGCATCTGCTCAAAGGTTACTATAGCAAACATCCCAAGTTGTGGGATGAGAGTCTTCATTATGTGCAACATGCTTACAACCATGTGACACACTCTTCTACAAAGAGGTATCCTTTTGAGACTTGCTTGGGTTATGTGCCCAAAACATTGATGTATTTTGATTTTGGGAAAGATAATGTTGAAGATGAACACCATGATTCAAAGAAAGATTTAAAGTTCATCCAGAAAGTCCAAGCAATCCATTAGGCAGTGGAAGAACAGTTAAAGCAGAGCCAAGAAAAATGTAAGGCTCGCCATGATAAGCATCACATCGATCATCATTTCCAGGTTGGAGACAGATTTTGGTTACATATCAGCAAGGAAAGAATGCAAGGCAAAGGAAGGACGCTTAAGTCGATTCAGTATGGTCCCTTTGAGATCTTGGAAAAGATCAGAACCAACGCATTCTGCCTTAATCTTCCTCCATACATGCATATTTATTTAGTTGTCAATGTTGAGAATCTGAAGTTGTATGAGCCTCCAATGATACTGGATGAAGACATAGACATTCAGGTTCTATTAGTTGATGATCTTTCACCAGAATACATGTCAGAGCTTCTAGAGGATGTCGTCTTAGATAGAAAAATTAGGACTTCACGAAGAGGTGAAGTTGAGTACCTCAAAGTGGGACTGAAGGGGATGAATCCAAGCAAGGAAAGATGGATGGAGATTGGTAAAGTGAGGGAACTTTACCCTCACTTTCTAAGTAACTAGCTTTCAGAGGTCCAAAATCTCTCCAGTGAGGAGGATTGATCTAGAGGATCTTCATTAAAATTTGAAGTTTCTCATTTGTCTCCAGAATTGACATCACCAAGAAGAGCTCAGAATCCTAACTCCAACACAACTTGAACGGAGTCAAACGGAGCTACGAAGGTCGAATTATGCTTGGTCAAACATTGGTCAACTTAGGGGCTTAGGCCAAAAAAAGGTCAAAATTTGACATCGCTAAAAGTGGTCAAAGTTGGCATCATCGCGAAGATCTTGTTGAGAGCTTTCCAATGTCGTTCATTTCACACAAATTGGAGTTTGTTTTCACAAGTTACAAGTAAAAGTTCATGCAAAGAAGGTTGACTTTTGACCGTACGGATGTTGACATCAACATACTAACATGTTAGTCCATACAATATGGATAGTGACATGGATGAATCTGGACCTGACACGTGGAAGGTGACATGGTGGGTTGTACAATCCATATGATGATGTGTTAGCAGCATGGCAGTCCTGATCAGTAGTTGAGGTGGCATCTAGTCTGCGACATCAACAAATGAAGTTGCGCCATGTGGCATATCGTCTGGGTGCCATGTGGCACCTCCTTATTCTCCTTCGGTGATGGTTCAAGTTTGTTAAAAATGCATTTGGGGGGGATTCAATCCCCCCATCTCTCCACTCTGAATAGTCCACTTAACCACTGCACCACACCCAATGCACTCAACCATAAACAGATCCTAGTTTCTTTTGGCATATTACAGTTGAAATTTCAATTTTTAAAATAGAAGGCCAAGGGGTCAAGCTACCGACCACCCCAACCCCAAAATGTTTGGCAATCGCTACACCAATAAAAAATTACAAGTAGAATGCAAGGTTGGTTTGGTTTTGATGAAATGTAAAACCTGATTATCCCCTTATTTCAACAAATACCCTCTATATTTTGAAAGAAAAAATATCCTAATGATTGTAAAAGATTAAAATAAATCTTGTAAAGCCTAAAAGATAATATATTAAGGGGCTCTAATAATTAAAAGGAGATTATGTGGGGAATTTAGTGATTTTAATAGGGGAGATTTTCTAAAATCTTTACCTTGTAAAGGGGATATTAGGATATTTTGAAAATCATTTGGTTGAAGGCCAAGTTGGGTAAACGTTTTGTATAAAAGGGGGTAGTGTAGGATAGGAAAGGGAAGTGGTGACTTAGAGAGAATTATTCTTGGTGAAATTTTTCTCAAATTTTGTGCTTTTAAGGAGATTGTTCCTGCGCACTTTGGAGGGGCTTTTCAAATTTCTTGCAAACTAGGGAGAAACCATGTCAGGGTTATGTACTAATTTTCTAAAGAATTAATCGGATCGGTCCACTCATTTGAGAGGGGCTTGGACACATAGTCATTTTTATAGTGAACTCCATTATCAACTCTATTTGCATTTCTCTCTTCTCTCTTGTTCTAATTTCATCACTTGTTATTTCTATTTATTTAATTATGCTCATGTGTTAATTTCATTTAATTACTTTTGGATTTAAAATTGTAATGTTACACATTCAAATGCAATTTTTATAGATCCAAACAATAGATCACCATAGGACCTTGTTCATCAACATCCATAAGATCTTGTTCAATAGTATGAATGTTGTCATCATCCATGTCGACATTCATCACATCAGAACAACAAGAGACACCCCTGAAATTTATTGAAAACCCAACACTGCAGAATGAAAACTATCTAATTGTGCTCAAAAGCACTTAGGGAAAATAAAGCTACATTTGAAATGAAACTACCCTACCCTAATCTAACCAGCAAAGAAGCTAGTAAAAAAAAACCATTGACAGGTTGTGTGAAATAACTGCCTTTTCTAAAAAAATTACAATGTTTTCCATGTTGGAGAACAACTAGAAAGAAATGGAACATGCATGAAAATTTAGCAGATAGCTGCAATATCTCTTGAAGTGTATACAAGCCCACTAACCTTTTCATATAGAATGTAAACATTCCCATTCTAAGGTGGAAAGGTAGCTTGAGTGTGCTCCCCCTTAGCAATACCCTCATGCTTGGGTGCAAGCAAGGTATCAATATCTTTGTTGGCCTCCATTTTGGCTAGATGCCTAATCAGGAATCCTTATGAAAGAATATCCTCCAAGCCAATCTTGTTGGGTCTACTTTGATCAGCTGCTTCTATAGTCACAACCTCATGGTGATTGGAATGAGCTACCTTGTGTGATTCAAATGAAAGTATGGCTGCTCTATCCACTTGGTTATGCTGCTCACACTCTCTAGATTCAATCAATGATGGCTTGGCCTCAAGCTTTGAGCAGAACTCCTCCACTATGCTTGAAAATGTATCCTCCTCAAGTTCATGGCTAGCTTCCTCATGCATGACATGTCCTACATGAATCTCATAACTTTCTCCTTGAACATTTAAAGGAGTACTCGTACCTTTCAAAACATGCTTCTATTGATCATGCCCCTCTTTATGGATGTCTTCATAGGTACCAACCTTTTCACCTCTTAAGACCAGGCTGCCCCCATCTTCCTCTTGATGAACCAACAACCTATCAAAGTGAATTTCATCTTCTTGTTGTCCAAGATTTAACATTGGTGTTAGTTCAAGCAGGTTATCTCTGTCATCGCCCACAAGACTAGGAAGTTCAACAAGAAAATTTGTGGTGAGCTCATCTCTTTGCAGCTCAAAACTGGGCATTGAGGTAAGTTCAGTCAAGCACTACTCATCTTCACCTATAAATTATGGAAGTTCATCAAATAAACAAACATAAATTTGAACTTGAGCATCCTTTCCTTCTTCAATTGTCTATTGTCCCACCTTTTGCCCTCCTTAGCAAATTGTTTTACCTCTATATTCAAAACAAATGATTCTAGATCATCCCAAAAAAGGTCATCTTCATTCTCATTTTTGAATTTCAATGAAGGAGGACCTAGTTTCGTCTTATAGTGATCTTCATGAATCAAAGTTTCTTGTTCATGCTCACTGATAACCTCTTGAACTATGAGCCTATCATGTTGTTGGACAACTTCAAGATGTTCCAGATCTGCTGCCAATGAAGCTATGGGTAAGATCCTTTCACCTTGTTCAACAAAGCAAGGAAACTCATTATACATCAAAGAGGAAATTTGATGGTCAACATGTTCTTCTTGCTCCATAACATGTTGTCCAGGTTGACCATGCTCAACTATCTCCTGTAATGGATCTGATTCCTCCTCCTATTTGAGATTTTTCTATTGTAGTCAATAACATGCTACAACTAAATGCATTGGATTTACTTTGCTGATCCTCTCCATGAGGAGTAAGTCATTTGGATCAATGGGCTGCTCTTGAGGTATGATGGACTGATCTTGTACATGCACTACATTCTCTTGCATTGAATTGAATCTTGTAAAGCTTGGAGTTTCAAAATGAGAAGACTTACTAGGGGATTCGAGAGGTCGACTTTGTCTAAAGCTTGCAAACTTGTACTTGGAAACTTCTTATTTGGAAAATTTTAGCCTTATTTTTGTATCCTTTGCAGCAAGTTGTTGGGAAATATTATCCTCGAATTGTCTCTTCTTGGCCTCCCATTCTTGCTCATTTTTTTGAGCTTGGTAAGCTTCCCATTCCTGCTACCAATCAGCCTCTTGCTCTCCTTCAATCTCCAACATTTGTCTTTGAAAATAAGAGATTATGTCATTGATGCACATGTTGTTAACTCCTTGAGATTGGGCATGTGAACAAACATGTTGGTTGGAATTATGAGGGTTTTGTTGGGACTGTTGTTGGACATATATAGGCTGATGCACAAATTGAGTAGGGGTGGGAGGGTGGTAAACTTGTGGAGAATATTGATAATCTCCTGTAGCAAAGGTACTTGGACTAAAAATAGTTGCATACTCATTTTGGTATGGCTGATAATTGGGTATATGAGCAGCTTTTTCATGAAATGAGGGATGATTAGCAGTTTCATGAGAAGTTGGGTGATAGAACATGTCTTCATAAATTGTAGACATTTTGGAGCATTCATAGAAGCTGGAAATGCATTAAAATTTCTTGTAAAGCAAGAAAACTAGATCTAATTTTCTAGAAGTAAGAACATACCAACACTTAATCTGCTTGAAACCAGTTGTTATTCTCCTGGAGTCGCCAGGTATGTAAAGAAAATGCATCCAAAAAGATGAAACTACTACTACACACACTAAACAATAACAATAAAATGAATAAAGATGAATTGAGAAGCAGTTCACAGTCCCACTGGGCGTGCCAAAACTGTTGGGTTACCAAATTTGCACCCTATTTGCTAAGCCTTCAATGAGAACTCAAAAAATTTGGACCAACATGGGACTACTCTCAGGTTGTGGGTAACCTATTCAGAAGCAGACCTTTGGATTATGGGTTGGCTTCCCCTTTTGATGGTGTTACCTAAACTATTATTTTCTAGGAAAAGAGAAAAAAGAAGCATGAAAAGAAAACTAACCCCTATGGCCATGCACCTAATGATATTTCTCAGATCCATACAGCTGCTTTGAGACACATGAACAATTAACAACTTAATAGTGGCTTACACAACTCAAAATTTCATATGTCCTTGCATCAGTATTTCATAACAAGGCTAAAAATGTCAAGGAAAACATCTAGAAGGAAGAAAAATACATCTTCAAAACTTAGACTCTACCCTAAACTAACTCAACACATGTTATGACCTACAAATTCATTTAACTGCATAAAGGAAAAGAGAAACAAGACAAAATCAAAGGGAAAACAATTCTGCCATAAGATTTCATCAACCATTTCTAAAGCTTTCACAATAAAACAGCATAATGAGAAGGTAAAATATATTAACTTATCAATCAAAAGGTGTTACAGATTCCTGTAAATGTCTGATAATGAGTTAAAATGTAGTCCTCTACCATGAAAAGGGCTCCAAAAGCCACAATTCCTGCAAGAAGGAAGAAAAGAGCTTCCCAAAACTCAAGTATGAAGATACTTCAGCAAAACTGAAACCAAAAGCCCACACGAGTCCTTCTAGAAACCCTAAGTCAGATGAAACACACCAGCCAAAATAGAAGCTTCCAAAACACTCCAAAAGGTCCTCCAAATGGTCCAAAGTTAAGCCCAATCCAAGATCACACTGAAGGTGTGATCAAACAGCCCCCAAAATGGCACATGTCTCTCCAAAACAGTCAAAACAAGCCCTCCAAACTTTTTGCATGTTTGACAAGTTATCACCTTTTCCCACACATGTTTTCAACCTGTTTCCTTTGACTTAACCCTTAAAGCACATGCCTTTTCATTTGCATTTATAGAATAGCAATTTCAATTAAATGAATTATAATGACATTATTTAACTCAAATGCTTCACATTTTTAGAATTGATGCAAACATAAGACATTTACATGGTGATTTTACTCATACCTTTCAAAAAATAGTTAATTACATGTCACACCCTCCTTTGCATTAAAATAAAATATTTATAATTAAGTGATTGCAAATTCACTTAATTATAAAAATGTTTCGCATTGCAATTCAATGCAAAAGTAAAAAGAGGCAAGGCACATATAATTTTAAAAAAAACATAAGGCATAGGACTTAAAGTCTTAGCCCACGACCCTCCTTAGTCATGGAGACTTTTTTTAAAAGAAGGAAAAATAAACCAAAGTTTCCCATCGACTAAAATATTAGGGTAACAAACCCTAAACACCACAAAGAAAAGTAAAGGAAAACGTTCATTCTTTCTATCAAAATTTCTGGAGGTTGTTGCAGTTGCCATAGGGTTTCAAGGGTGACATTTACATGGTGATCGTGGTAGATCCTATGTGATTTTATCTCATGGGAGCCACTGGAAATGAGGTAAACATTGTTCTTTGACAGATTCAGCTTCCTTTTCTCTATTTGAAAGCCACTTGAGCCCTCAAAATCGTGGCTATGAATACTTTCTAATGCATATTTTCATGATTTCTTTCTATAAAAGCTTTACTTGCATTTGGGTCACCATTGAAGTGACTTTATGAAGCTCCCATAAAGGTTTTGATTGGCATATTCAAAGAAAATAAACAAATGAACTCAGGTAAACTCCATCCAATGTGTATCTTGATTTTCTCCTTCCCTTTTAGTGAATATAAGCTCAATTCAAGCTCTCGAAAGAAATGAAATAATGAATATGCTTGATTTTTTTTCCAATGAATCTCCTGGGAATTTTCTATATTTCTACAAATCAAAAGCCCTTTGTGTATGCACCCATGACTACATGTTTTCTTGTAGAAAATCATTTTTGAGAAAATCCCTCCTCTACTTTCAAAAAACACACAAGATAATAATATGAATGAGATTTCATGATGGTTGGTCAGTTAAACAAGAGCTATCACTGTCAATTGTTCCACAAAACAATGTTGCCCTTATGAACAAAACATGATTTGCTAAATGATTCAATGTTGTTGCACAACACGAACTATATGCCCCTTTCCCATTCCTTCATGATCATTTACCTCATGTCATGGCTTAGCCTTGAGTCTTTATCTGACTAGAAAAGTTGGAATGTTTATTTATGCACTTTTCTCTTTGAAAATTAGTGAAAATATTGTTATCTCGAGACCTTTTATTATGCAAAAATGATAGGAGTAACCTACTTTTCTCTCTACATTTCCTGTGTATTTCCACTATTATGAGGTTTCATCATGATCTTGCTCACTGGGAAAATCCTTGTGCATTAAGGACTGTATACTCAACAAAAAAGTAATCAAAGACACTAAGGATGATGGGAAAATGCTATATTGATGGTTACCCTTGAAGTTGAATTTTTTTTTTTTTTTGGATCTTCTAGTGGTAGGGCTACTTTGTTGAGAATCCATTTCATATCAAAAACTTCACTCCTCTTTACTATCATGATAGTGTTGTGTTTTTTTTTTTTTTTGCATTAATTCCATGTTCAGTATTTTGATTGTACTCCCATGGAATGCCATATTGGTTGACCACTAATCTGCATTATATGACTCCCTTCTCACTATTTAGCATAGCATTTTTACTTTTGGCTGAGTTCACAATAGTATTATGTTGAAATTGATTCTCATTGATTGATTCATTCTTTTCTTGCCTTGTCTTTTTGCCTGATAAGATGGAGCATTTTGCTGCCATTTAACATTAGATTCAAATCCTTGCAATTGGAAAGACTCTAATATGTCAATTTGATCCTCAAAGTTCATTGCTCCTTCTAATTCATTGGACATTAATTGTAATCCTCCACCATTAAGACAATTGTTTGCCCAATTTGTTGATTCTTGTTTCATGATTTCACTCACCGAACTATATGGATCTCCTTTACACAACCAACTCTGTGAATTCAACTTAGGGCTATTTATATCCCACATCTATCCATAGTTGAATCCTTGCAACCCCCAAATATCTCTAAACTGTGACCATCTTTCTTTTGTCATTTTCGGGTTTGAGATTCCTGAGCTTAATGTACAACTCCAACCACCACTATGTTTTTTACATTTGATACTCATGCTATGGAGGAATAGGGCTATATTAACTTTTCACTTTGCCTCTTTGTGTCTTGCATTTATGACACGTATAGACACTATGAGGATTCCATCATTGTTGTGATAGTGCAATTGTGAATACTTTGACCTTCACATGAGTTTCATCACTGTCCACCTGCGATCTCAAAACATGACTGTGAACTTTATTGAAGACTTCGCTCTTCATTACACAATCTGCTTCTTCCCTTGAACTTTGTTTTGTCAATAGGAGCAGGCCTATGTCTTGCGGTCATGTTGTTGTCCCTCGCATAATTCATAAGACCATCCATTTATTTTGACATTCCCACCCTCGAGATCAATGTTTGACTTAAGAAATTTTCATTATTTTCTATTCCCTATTCTCTTCACATATGATGATCTAGTTGCAATGTAAATGATGTTGAACACTTGGGCCTACAACTCAAAAGATGTTGAAACTGCTCACTATTTACTTGTGCATTTTTTCACATCCACGGTTAGGAGGACTTCCTTTAATTGCATGCTCCCCCACATGACACATGTAGCATCTTTGTTGCTTTGTAAATCTTAATTGTCTTCATGTCCTTACCAATCTTGATGTGCATATTGTGCATTATCATTGTCTTCTTCACAAATTGTGATATCTGCCCTTATGATGTGAATGCTAAGGTTGCTTGAGAAAACCATTGTCACCACACACTCCATATGGTTTTCACTCTAAAGGGGACTGCTCTTTCCTCTCAATTCTTAGTTTCATCCTTCTAACACTTGCATTTTCTTGAAATCCTTTACCACCTACTGTCATGAATCTTGACTGTTATTTCCCAATGACTATTCACCTTTTTTATTATTGCCTTTAAAGATTATAATTCTCTTGAAAACCATTTCCTTTAGTTGTGATCATTGTTATTGTCTTGAAGGTCTTCAATAGGCTTTATGTTAGGTAATTTTCCCCAATAAGGGGTCTCCTTTCATTAAAAAAATGATTCATGGAACTATATCAATGATTCAACAACATTGAGCACTATTGTTTACCTGGCTCAATGAACACCCTGGAAGATTGTTGACTATTTAATCATGCCTTTCTGTTCATGATACTCTTTCATCTATCCATGATAGGTAAATTCAACCCAACTCTGAACTTTATCATAATTCTTCCCCTCTCATGACTTAATCATCACTGCATGCTCCTTGTGACTCATGATAACTGTAGCACAAAGACATCCACCACCCCTAACTTCCATGATAGTCATTGATTTTTTTGATAACACTAGTCATTGAAAGGATTCCTTTGAATACTATGATTACCTATCTCATATTATGATTCCATTAAGCAGGTATTTCTCATTGATGACAGTGAACTGGTATTGGCACTAAAGCTTTGTTTCCATCTATGGTTTTGATATCAAGCTTGTACTGAAACCCTTTATTTGTGTAAAATCCTATCAACCTATTGCCATGAGTGACAAGCACTTTCTTAATGTAACCACCATGTGAAACTACAACTAGCCTTTTTGCATCATGACTGCTCCAATCATTGCTTGCGGCTTTGTAGCATGAGATTACTGTGGACTGCTCCTTATCAATGACAATGACCTTCACTTATTGCATTCATTTTCACAAGTACACCTATGAATGAACACTATCAACTCCATTTTCCTCTTGTAGCTTTTGCAAAGGTGTTGTCCTGGTACTTGTATCATGACCTTGATTCAACCATTGTTCATATTTTGTTATGTGTAATAAATACACACATTCTCCTCATTTTGATTTTGTTGGACAACCACCTGTCACATATGTGGGTGACCTAACAACTCACTTTACTATGCGATGTGTGACTACCCCATCGGGTTACGGTGAGAGGGGCTTGAAAAAAACTTGAAATTCTTCCTCATTATTTAATAGATGTATAATTGAACTTGATGCATCTTTTGAATCTGATAATGAAAGTTGATCAACTGGTGTGGATCCATATTGATTTAATGCATTGATAAGAGATAAATCTTTGATCAAGTTGATTAATTTCCTTTTCTTTCAAAGCATGCTAAACTCTACCCTTTTGGGAGCCACATTTACCCCACATTCTATCATTTGATCTAATAATGAAACAATAATTAGACTTGTCCTAAATCTGCACATGAAGCAAACGGTTAGAAAACAAATCCATATGTCAGATGTTTCTGTTTAATGCACTTATGGATTTGTTTATACATGCATAGGTAGGTATGTATGCAAGGATTGAATCATTCATTGCTTAGAGCCTCGCTCTAACACCATGTTTTCTTCAGATGCAAGGTGAGGAGCTCTACGGAGCTAGGGAGGACACAAGCAACTCGAGGCAGCAAAAGAGTAGTCAGGCAATCTACAACCAGTCATTCTCAAGCAATGACTGGTTCCATTCTTATATGCAGATTTCCTTTCTTCTACTTATTCATGTATGAATTTCTTCATATGTTCATTGAATAAGAGAGTTAGTCCATTGGCTTGTGAGGGACATGTACATTTCAGGATTAACAATAAAAGACTACATTTGTATATCTATGATTCTCTTTCTCATTTGTTGTAATACAACATCGAAATGACAAAATGTAATCTACTTCACTTGACGATCACTCTTTCATGCATAATGAAACTAGTAGTTTAATGGTTTGTCTTTTAAATGTTTAAACAACCTGAAAACAACAAACGCTAAGTTACCTGATTTCAGCTGGAAGCTTAAAATTAGGTAACATTTACAATGTTTTGTATCATGTCCATTTTGTTGGTGATAATGGCAGTACTAATTTGATCTAAAGTTTGGAAGTAAAGGTTTATTAGGATCAGGAGTTTTAATAGGAGGAAAAGTTAACATTTTCTGTTCTAAGTGTTGTGACATTGTACTATGTAAGGTATCACATAAGGGAGTAAATTTTCTAGCCAGATCCCCAAATGTGAAAGGGGTCATCTTCCTTATAGCAAACACTTGGGTATCAACATGTTGAGTTAGTTGAGGGGGATTAAGTTGAAGGAAGCCTTTATTATGATTTCTAAAAGGTTGATAATTGTTTTGATTTGCAGATTCAGACATCTCAAGATGGCTAGAGGTGGGTTTTGTTTCACAACTACTAACTTAATTTTGATAATCATGAAGGGAAGTACACAAGTGTACAAAGGAAGGAAACTTCATTATGGTAAGCTTATCGTGTGTCTTAGTTTGCAAGTTATCAATGAAAATCCATTGAAGGTGAGGATCAAAATTTTTTACATCAATTTGGGAATAAATCATATTTGGTAATGTGAAATAATGTTAGTAACTTTTTCGTCATCTTTTTGCTTACATCTCATCAAATCAGCTAAGCCCATCTTAGGATTCATATGCACATGGAAATGGTTTATAAAGGCCTCAACATGTTTATTGAATGAATGGATTGAGTTGTTCGGTAATGAGGAAAACAATTCTAAGGCGATATCCTTCAAGGATGTAGGGAAAAGCTTAGCCAAGAGCTTATTCTCAAGGAAAAAATCACTATATAATGCGGTATAAGAGAAAATATGGTTAGAAGGATCTCCTTTCCCCTCATATTTCTCAAATCTAGGGATCTCTAGACCTTATGGTATCGGTGTTCTCAATATCTCCAAGGATAAGGGATTGCTTTTAAAATAGTATGTAGGTTGGCCATTTTAGTTTTGGTTTATGGTGGAAATTTTCTTTTGAAGGGATGACACATTTTGAAAAATTTGATTGATGATGGTGTCATTGGTTGTGTTTTGAGATGGAGGTGAATATGGTGGAGGTGTATATGTGTTCGAGGGAGTAGTGAATGGAATGCTTATGGGAGGTAAAGTGGTAGGATATATGATGTATGATGCCACAAAGGTACTAGGAATGCTAGCAGAAATACCCAAGGTAGGAATGAGATTACTAGTAGGTTGCATCTTTGTTGTAACTTGAGGGTTGGTATAGGTAGGAATAGATGCAATGGTTGTAGGAGGAGGAATGTGAGTTCCTCCTTGACTTTGGACATTGTTCAAAGGTAAATCACAACTAGTGTTGAGGTAAGATGTTTTCCAAAAATCTAAGCTAGGTTATGCACAAGTTCAACTCCTTCACTTTCAATCATGTGATGTATGTTATCTATGGTAGCAATAGCAGTGGTTGAAATTTTTTTAGTACTCAGTTGATGTTGTAGGTTTGCTAAGTCTTCATGGATTTGGATGATTTTTTCTTACAAAATACTAGTAACCATTGTTTCAACACTTGTCACGCTACTTGAAGGCAAAGATTTGTTAAGGGTATGGTCCATACCTAGTGAACTAGTGTCAACACTAGTAGTGAATTAGCTAGATAACCCAAGATCCATGATGATTGTGCTATCGCGAGATGACATGAGTCTCAAACTATGTCTCACTATAGTATTAGCAATATGACACCAAGTTGTAAAGATCCTGCAAGGGACAATCAAGGAAATGCAAGATGCAATGAACACAAGTTAAATGGCATTCTATAATTATGATTCAAATGAAATTAAGCTAGATGCAATGAAATGAATGTAATAGAAACTCAATAAACTGAAACAAATATGTAACAACAACAAATAGAAATAGAGAAATAGAGTTTTTAATGTTGTAAAATGCAGTTTAAGATTTGACATGGGACTAAATCTCCTAGAGGAGTGTATGAGTCCCAATTAGGGATTTTCAAGGATTGAAATGTTGATAAAGATTCAACATAGAATACCCAAAAATAAGGAAAAACCACTTGTACTAGGACTAAATCACCCAAAGGGGTGTATGAGTCCCAGATTAGGGTTTTTGCACAAATTTAAAAAAATTATGAGTGAATGTTATGTTTTCTGGTTTGTATGATGTCTAGACTAAGTGCAATTATATATTTCAAATGAATTTCAATGATGCAAGATGCAAAAATGAAACCTAAATACACTTTCACTAATGCAAGGTTTATAAACCCTAGATACAAATTAACTAACACAAGACCTAATACAAAGTTAATGCAAGCTAGATCTAGGACTATGATGCACTCCAAATTATAAAATAAGGTGTTCTAAAGGGTAGGTTCACCAAAATAAAATGACGAAAAATCATTGATCTATCATTTCGGGAGATAGAACAACCAATTTTTGATAAGTTTCACTTAAGGAAACCTTAGAGATCTCAATCAAGGGATAGAATGAGGGAAAGAGATCTGCAATAAGGTGTCCTAGGGTGTGATTAGAGACTAAAAGGGGGTTCACCACCAAAAAAAGGCTTAGAAAGACAAGAAATGTAAATGATAGGAAAGACTTAAGTAAATGACCTGGAAATGAACTCAAATCAGAATAGTAAACTGAGAAAGTACAGAGGTGCACATGGAAACTAAAGAGGCTTGAATGAGGGTCTGAAATTTTGATAATAATGAATTTTAATGCACACTAGGACTCATACACAAGTAGGGGTGATTTAGTCCTAGTTTATGGTTTTGAGTTAGAATCGGATTTTGGAACTGCTAAACTAGGATCCGCAAAAGATACTTGAAATCTTGTATATTAGGACTGATATGCCACAAGTGGTGATTTAGTCCTAGTATCAAATTTGATTTGAAACTTTGATAACCTCTAATGTTCTCCTATAGCTTCTCTCCTATAGAATATTTGAGTCTGAAACATTGAATTGCAACCTATAGGTGACTTTTTGTGATCTTACAATGTAGATGACAACTAGACAACTTTGCCAATTTTATCCAATCTTGTTCTTTAATGGATCTTCAACCTAGATCTACCAATCACACATCAAAGAGAGGGGAATTTTTTTTTTATTAGTGGATAGGTGTTTTCCTTGGTCAAACCCCATTTTGGTAATCAAACCTTGAAATGAATAGAAATAGAATGGAGGAATGATGAATGAACAAATATGCAATGTTGTAACTCACCAAACCCTTGAACAAAAGACTACAACCTTGTAAGTAATGGCTAGAATGAATGTGGATCTTGAATCTTTCTTGAATGATATGGATCTTGACTTGAATTCTTGCTTGAATCATAAAACCCTACATTGCAAATGTTAGCTCAAAAACAAACATGATGCATGATGACTCTGACATGATGCTTGATTCTTGAATAATACTCCAAAATGCTTGATAATCAACTCTTGAATTATCTTGAATGCTTTAGAATGCTCTCATTAATTTTATAAATTTCTTGTTAATGTAGACATGCAAAATTCACATTATGCATTCGATCAGATTCGGTCAAATTAGCTCTTACATTAGGCAAATTCATCACTTTCATCCATTCATTAAATAAGTTCATTTATCAAATAAATCCTTATCATTCAACCTTCATCCTGCATTATCCATTTAATTAAATAAATCAAAAAGCCATTTAAATCAAATCTTAAATCATTTTCCATCCTTTTCTGATTTAAATAAATCAATTATCAAAGTCCAAAAAGTCAAATCAGTTAATCAGCATTAAATCAGCATAATCATCATTAAATTAATCTAATCCTAATCTAAGGCTAATCACATCCCACTTGCATTATCTAGACCTAGCCACTTGCACAATAAATCAATTTTATTGATTTATTAAAATCTCATTTTCTCTCAACATGATAAGTCAAATAGGGCATTTATTGCTCTTCTTTCTTGTCCCCCTCTCAAAATTTATTGCAAATTTGAATTCAAAATTTCCCCCTCTTGGGCACTCTTCCCAAATCTTGCACATACATTAACTAATCACATGATGACAAGTGTCCTCAACTCATTGGTTTGTTTTTTGATCCCACATTGGTCCCTCTTCAACATTCAACATTTTGAAAATCTTTAAATAGGTGCATCATCCTCAAGCAAATCCTTCACAATCTTCACAATTTCATGCAAGGTTACTCTCTTCATTTGAGATTTGATCTTGTTTATCATCACTCCACCATCTTCATAGCATTTTCAATTTGAGCTTTGATCAAGGATTGGGAAAGGGTCACTAGCACATGTGACACCAATCCAACTATGGAATAGGTAGCTTGCTTTTGTTTTCATAATGTTTTAGTCTTTTTATCATCATTTGTGGCATTTTGAAAGCATTTGTAATGGATTTCATAGAGGTATTTTGATAGAGTTTGCAAAGCATCTAACCCATTGTTTGAAGTTTAGTTTGCAGATTTTAAAGGGATGCCTACATTTGGCGCTAGAAGGAGGGCTGAACCTTCGACCTTGTGGTTGTGTGAATAAGCAAAAAAAATAGATCATCTTTGTTCGCTGCTATAGTATAGTTGGTATTGTTGTAAATGATCTCCAGATTTGAAATGTTTAAAACACTAATTATTTGCAAGCTGACAATTATGCACAGTGTGTCTTTGTGTCTATTTGAATATTGATTGTTACTGGTACAATGGCGTGGCTGCAAATTGTTTGGCATGTCCTTTGAGAAAACTCTCGTATTTATTTTTACTTTATTTTGCTGTCTCAAAGCATCTTTTGTCTTGTGGCTTAACTTTTTTCTAATATGGAGCCTTCTTGCTTTGTCGAAAGATTTTGATCCTCCTCTTAGCTTCCAAGGATGTTTATGAAAATTAGATCCAAATCACTTTTGAGCGAGGCATTCCAACTATGATAGCTACATTTGCAGTGGGCGGCCTTCTTCATCCAAGTCAAACGTTCATCAATAGGACTTGTGATTCAATCACATTTCATGATGCTGTCATGCAAGTTTAGAGAGAGCATCAGGAAAGGCCATGAGACCACGCATTTGAGGCATTCTGTCAAACAGTTCGTGTGCCCTTTCTATGGTCACAATTTGGCGTAGATAGGGACTGTTGGTCAAGGTTGGGGAAATCTGTCTGTCATACCAGATGAAATATAGTTGTCGCAGAATCTTTAAAATCAATTCCCTACGCTTCTTTTTTGCCTGCTAAATTTTCCTCACAGTCCGCCTGCTCTGTCTTCATTCTTACGTATCTGCCAAAGTCTTTCTAATTTATACCATCTAGCAAAATGTCAACAAGGCTTTAATGTTGTCATGCTTTTTCTTTTCTTTTATTTTCTTTGCTAATATTATGCGCAGGAATTAGAACTATCATTGGTCGAGCCAGGTCTCTGCGCAAATAGGAGCTTTAGAATGGTGTATACCATGACAGCTTATAAGTCTTCTAAGTGTGCAACAAGGAGGCGACAGTCTTCTAAGATCTGGAAACTTTGGTCAGTCATGTGTTTCTTCTAAGACCCAAATTTGTCGGATGTAACTTTAATCCTGGGCTTTCACTCTAGTTGCGCAGGCCTGATGATTATTCTAAGATAGAAATGGTTGCAGAAATTTGGCTCTTACACCTGCCACTAGTATTTATTTAATGTTTTCTAGTACCTTTCTGCACGCCATTTCTAGCAAGGTAGTTGACTTAAAAGGCCACCTTATGGAGTTCACTGAAAATATTGTTCACTAGATATTTTGATTTTGCACAGAGAGTAATCACAAATCTGCCTTGCAGCTGTCAAACCATACCTTCAAAGTTATTTCATCCTTGCTAAATCTTAGGACTTCGTACATACTTGAAGATATTTCTTAGAGAGGGTCTGAAATCTATCTTCATGAGGAGTGGTCGTACTCAAATCCTGGCTGGTGCAGTTGTCTCAGGCATTTATTATAATTGTTAACTTAAGATACAAAGGAGAAAAGCACATTTTTAGAGCGCAGTCTACTCATAACTGCTGAAAACTGCACCTTTATTGCATAAAGTCCTGGTTAAGTGTGCTTTTTGTCTTCTCGAGTACCATTGGTTGGGAATAGTGTTTATAATAAGAACATTGCATAAAGACCTTTTATGTCCAATCTGCATTAACTCGTATGCATTAAGATCATCCACGTTGGTCAATTCTAGCTTTCATAACTGCGATATGAGTAGGTCTTTGGTAAGGTCAAAGCATGGATATTGATTTAAGAATGTTGTAGAGTTGCACACTTAAGCATTAATGTTCATCGAATCATTGTGATTTTTATGATGGCCAACATTTAGAATAGGGAGGGTGCCTTTGAAAGACATAATCCTTATAATTGATAGTCAACATTTGAATTTAAGGATAAAAGACTTGTCCTTTTAAATTGATTCATTGATATAATTCATTGAGCTTGGTATTATGAATCATTTTCACCACTATGACCTTAGTTAAATTTGAAAGTTATGGTGGGGCTTTCGAAAGGACTTATTCTTGGTAATTGATTCATTGGTTCAATTTTTCTAGTGATGAAGATTGTGATAAGGGAGAGAGAAAGATTAACAAGTGTGATGCCTTTTCAAATAGGATCATAATAAATCTTCATTTTATTATCATCACTTAGGAGCATGTTATTGTTCGAAGTAAAATTAGAATAAAATTGAGTTCTCACACAATCTATCTTTTCTTTTATAGGTACAAAAGCAAACGAAGGCGAAAAGGTGCAAGGCGAAAGAAAGGGCTAGCAAATGAAAATGAAAGGAGGAGGATTCTTGTTTGAAAACACAATGTGTTTTTTAACACTTTGAATGTTTGATCAATACTACTTCACGAAAGGAGGGAAATGTTTTTTTGAAAACACAATGTGTTCTTTAACACTTTAAGTGTTTAATCAACACTACACGAAATTGTTTTCCTTTTCGTTTTAGAACATTAGTTTTCAATTGGGGCTAAAACGAACAATTTCATTTTCATTGCAAAGGGCTTAAAACGAACCTTAGAACACACTTACTAGATTTCGTTTTGGGTTAAAAATTGAACAAGCAATCCTCATATTTCATTTGGTGCTTAAAACGAATTCACAATTGCTTTGAAGGGTGTAAAACGAACAAGTGTTTGATTTGTGTGATTGTCTTTTGAGTGCAGTATCCTCTCCCCTTGCGCTTCGTGCGATCTAGGGTGCAAGAGAAACACTCAAAATACATTTTATTGCTTTAAAAACACTTCATTTTGGGCTTAAAATTGAACATCTTGTGCGAGTGTGAGTAGGGGCATTTTAGTACATTCTGGATTCTTTGTGCCATCAAGTCGATCGAGTTCCAGTTATTGTCTTTACTGTTTATCTTAGAGGGGCCTGCCTTGGGGAAAAAGTACTCACCCAAGCGGCGACTCAACGGTAACACTCTAAAGCCAAGAGTATTTCAGTAGGGATATAAATGAGGATTTTGGTTAAACGCCATAATCACGCAGCGGTTGGCTCCGACAAGATGGATCCGAAAGGGGACTCTTGCCACGTTGGGTCAACTCCTACGAACGGAAAGTCCTTACTAGAACCTATGTGTTAGAATTTGCCAAAATCCTTAATCTATTTGTTGGTGCAAAGAGCGGTCGTTACGGAAGCCGTACAATTTCTGACTTTTAGTAGAGATGGAAAGCATGCCATGGGAGTTTCATGGGTGTTGATGCTTGGCTGCCCGTATAAGTGAGTGTATGCGTGGAGGGAGCGGTGAAGTTAAGCATCTAACATAAGCTAAAAGTAGGCATTAAATTTGGACTTGTCAAGTGGGGGACTCAACAAACATTGTCTATCACATCCATAGGATTGTACATGCTTTTGGGTTACAAAAACACATGCTTGTTCGTAAACATTGGAAAACAAACACTTAAACATGATCATGCAAATTTCAAGCCCCTTTTGATAGAGCAAATACCTTTTGACAAATTTAAGTGTTGTTGCCTTCCCTTGGGATTATGTCCTTAGAGGTTTCTCATCACTTGAATTTATATCGTCATTTGCTCTAACTAGGGTTAACCTAGGAAATCCCTTTGCCTCAATTTCTTGGAATTCCCACACAACACTTTGTGGGAAGAAAAGGAATTTTGACATAGGACATCTTTAGTTTGAAACATAATCAAGAAAGTGTATTTGGTAAAAAGAAGTCATTAAAAGCAAAGATAAGCAATTGAGCCCCACACATGTCTTTTCAATGATTTCTCACAAGATCAAGATACAAAAACCCAAGAAAAGGAAACTTAGCCCAAAACAACATCAACAAAGACTCAAAAGGTTATATGATTTTAGAGAAAAGTTGTTGGCTAATTTCTATAGACATGCTTCAAGAGACAACCCCACTTTATATTCATTTTACTACACACAAAATCCAAGATTGTTTCAAGGGATTGGATACCTTGCTTAGGGCATAACACGTTCTTCAATACCTTGGTCTTGTTAAGAAAAAGTCTAAACTAGGGTCATTCTAAGATCAAAACAAACATTCATCCATCAAAAACATCATCAACCATAAACATCTCACCAACATTTTGAGAAAATCTTGACACAACTATGCTAGGCTCCTTTGGTAGACATCAAAACTTTTCAAACATGAGACTTTGAATTCTTCAAACATCAAACATCAAACTTGTTCAACTCAATTATGTGTGAATGAATCCTTTTGCACATGCTTAGTTGAATTATCACTTTGTTCAAATTAATGGTGGATAGATGCATCCTTCTCCCATCACTAATTTGGATTATCTTTTGGTTAGCTTGTGAGTAGACACATCCTATTCTCACTCCTAAATCAAATTATCCTTTATGAGCATTAGTTATCTTTTTTAGATCATCATTCAAACATCTTGGGGATATCTCTTGCTCAAACATCAACATTCAAAAGATAAAGTCTAAACATCAAACAAAGCAAACCCAAAGTACCTAGCATCACATCAAGATTTCAATACAAATTCAAAACTTCCATTCTCACCCATATATCATACACCTTTCATCTTCACATCTTTGATCTTTTACACATCCTAGTTTGCTCTTTTATGGTTCAAACAAGATCACAACACAAGAGGAACATGGAGTTAAATCAAGAAACATCAACCACAAGTGATCTAAGCCAAAACATTCCAGAAATCCAAAACACACCACTTCCAGACCTCACTATCACTACACACGATCCACAAAAAGAGGTCTTGGTGGAAGACATCACACCAACAGAACTAAGTGAGGAAGAAGTTCTTGAGATGCTCAAACAACCAAAACTACAAAAGTTTCTTCGCGCAATGGCTAAAATAAATCCATCAATTCTCAACACTATTGAGGATGAGCTTCTTGTACCAAATGACCAAAACACCCTTCCACAATCAACCACTTCCATTACCACCATAGAACCTACTATCAATGAGGATGATACCCTCTTCAACACGCATCAAAATCCACTTTACAACCCACTTGGATTTATCGATACATCTGAGGTTCCTTACCATACCACCTCATCATTTTCCCTTGACACGCAAGTGTCTAGACCTTTGGTACAAGAAAGCTCATCCGAAATAGAGAGACCCTACGGATTTGTCTCTTCATTTGCACAAGAAAATTTTCCACCTTTCAAATCATTCACACCTCCCACCACGTCAACACCATATTTTGGTTTAGGGATCCCCCCTTTACCT
>VDFB02000363.1:36419253-36436071 GCA_007258455.2 Sequoia sempervirens
TTATCTTTAATTTTAATTTATCAAACAACATAACACTATTTGCTAAGTCATAAGATACAACTCATTTCTTGAATTGACCCACTTAAATAATTTATTTCAAAGACATATCCCATATGTTGTATGGAAAAATGGGTCATGTTGCTTAGAGAATTTGATATAGAATATGTTGATAGAAAAGCAATAAAGGATAGGTCATAGAAAATAAACTTGTAGATGTACCTCTTAGAGATAACCATCTTCTCAATGTGGACTTTCTTAATGAGTTTATCTTCACTCTAGATGATGTAAACTCTTGGATACTATATTTTGGTGGTTCATATACTCATAAAAGATTAGGTACAAGAATAATTTTTGTCATTCATTAAGGTTATTTCATTCCTAAATCTTTTTTACTATTTTTTCCATGTACAAACAACATCACAAAATATGAGGCCCTTATCAACTGTCTCAAAATAGCAATTAAATGGAATATGAAACATCTCTTGGTTTATGGGGATCTCCATATAATCATAAGTCAAGTTAAAAATGAATATCAAACAAAAGATGAGAAGGTAATCTCTTATATAAAAAAAAATTTGACAGTTTCAAGGATTAGTTTACCTCCATCCAATTTGAGTAGGTGCCTAGACTTAACAACAAAACAATAAATATTGTGACCACCATCGATAACTAGTAGTATGGTCTTAGAAAAAAATATATAGGCTACTATTGTCCACTATGGAACAAGATTCCTACCAGTATGTAAATAAATTTTTAGCTTGTCAAAAACATGGAGATCTAATTTAGGCACCATCATAGGTGTTGCAACCCATCACTACTCAGTGGGGTCTCAATATTGTTGGTAAGATTCACCCATCTTCCTCAAAAAACCATAATTTTATTATAATTTCTACCAAGTACTTCACCAAATGGGTTCAATTTATTCCCCTTACTTTCACTACTAGCCTATAAATCTCCATGTTCATCTTCCACCACATCATTTAATGCCATGATATCCCTTCTATTATTGTCACTAACAATGGCAATTCATTTGAAATAATGAATTTTACACCCTTTGCAAGAAATTCAACATCCAACACTATTGGTACATCTCATATTACCCACAAGGTAACAATTAAGCATAGGCATCTAATAAAACCCTTTTCAAAATTCCCAAAAATATAGACAATGATGTTGGTCAAGATTGGTAGCTTTGTCCTAAACTTGCTCTTTCGACCTATCGCACTAGCATTTGCACACCAACTAGTGTGACTCTATATTCACTTGTCTTTAGCTTTGAATCCATCTTACCTATGGAGATTTAAATTCTTTCATTACATGTTTCCTTACACAATTTCATTAATGATGAGGAGTATTAGGTTACATGCTTGCATAAGCTTGAACTTCTTGATGAGTGGTGCCCCACACCCTTAATCATCTACATTCATACCAAAATCATTTATTTTTTAGTTGTCATAAGAAAATAAAAGATCGTGAGTTTGATGTTGGCAATATTGTGCTTAAGGAAAACCAAAAAAATCTACATGTTAGAGAAAAGATTGGTAGAATTGATCCTAATTGGTTAGGCCAATATGTTACCACTAAACATGATTTAGGAGCATATCAGTTAGCTTCCCCTGAGAGTGATTCACTTGATGAGACTATCAACATCATACACCTCATGCACTTTCACGCCTCATTTAATAAATATCCCAATTGAAAATAATATAAAAAAATAAAACAATGAAAAAATATAAAAAATTAACATAATAAAGATAAAAATCATCCTTTAGTGAAAACCACTTCTAGTGGCACCTTGGATAAGTACCATGGTAAAAACCTACTCACCAGTGTCATGTCTAATAAACTAAACTCTACCATATTTTAGGTCGTCATCCACCACTTCTCCATAAGTATACTCCATCCACCTATTCACCTATTCCTATCATCATAGTCCACCCCTCCATCTATAACATTCCAAACCTTGTTTTACACTCAAGCTAGGTGATTAATTGCTACTTTAGATTAAAAAATAAAATGTGTCCTTTGGCTCACTTAGCGATTTTGATCTCTTCCATAATAATTGAGTTTCATGCATTTATTCACTATCCCATGAACACACTTTTATCCCTCCCATGGATACCATTCTATTTTTCCATCCTTAAAACCTCACATAAAAACATGTTGTCCATCCATGTAAAGTACACACTTGATATATTACATTTTTTTATGTCAAATCAAGAACTAAAAAGTAACCTCAATAATGTCAATTGTCACATCATTTTCCATTGTTAAAATTTCCTATTGTATCCATCATTTTCCTTCATGAGATGTTTCCTTCCCCAAATCAGGAATAATCATCATCCATTTATTGATTTATCTTCAAGAGATCTTTGTTTTCCTATTGATCTTTGGATCTTTGATATTTAATTTTTATTTGATCTATGATTAACCTCTTTGATATTTTGGTAAATATTTAGCATGTACTATGCCTAATCCATGATCATTACATATCATGGTGTGTTGGTATACTTTAGGGCATGGTCTATTATTTTTGTGCACCATGTTTGTTGGATGTTATCTCATAGGATCCAACAAGTTCAATCACCTTGAGATGTGTTGGGAAATCCTCTCCATACATCTAATGGTTTTCTCACGTGACATACCACTAAGAGTGGAAAATGCCATATTAGTGTTGGGGCATCCTATTATTTTTTGTTCGCTTAAGCATAATTACATGCACTAGATGCATTATCACCTTGGTCTTATATACCCTAGTGCATGACATCCATTTCTATATCAAAATAAGGTTGCTCCCCATGTTCTAGAATTATGTAACATTCTAAATATCTATTTCTCAATGTCTCATCATCTATTGTCCTCATTTCTCTATTCACTTTCTCTTTAAATAACCTTTTGTATTCATCTATTCATATCCTTCCATCATTTATCTTCTAATCATTCTTCTTTCGAGAGCTCACTCATGGCACTATTTGCATGACTTACCTCTTGAGGGGGAATCACCATCTTATCATTCAATCTTTAATTAAATTTCCTACACATGACTGGGGAATATCATCACTTTCTTCATATTTAATCATAATTTTATTCATGTCTTCTAATCAATTTTTTCATAGCTATTTTTCTTTTATTTAAAATAATGTCACTTTAAACATCATCTCAAAGAGAGCCAAAATGTAGACACCTAAATAATTTTTTCTTCACCATCATTATCCTATCATAGTCCATTAGTACACATTATCACTTGATCACCCATTCATCACCTATGATTCCTAATGCCTAATCATTTGATTAACAAGTCTTAATTATTTAATTATGTTAGGATAACATTATTCTTTGATTTAATAAATTATTCTCCATTTATTTATTAATATTTATCCACACATTTATCTATTTATTTTTTTATTTTTCATCAATTATCTATTCATAAATTAATTAATATACATCTATAATTCATTTAATTATTTATTAAATCATTAATATCTACCTCATCTAGTTGGCTGCCTAGTCTAATCAATTCACTCAAACTTACTCATAGTTCCACTCATTGGGCTAATCCACTTTACTCATCCATGAAATCAGTTAACTATTGCATACAAAACTCAAATGTCCTTAATTCTCTCATGTGCTTAGTTAATACCTTTATGTAGACCTAGTTAAATTATAATTAATCACATTTTTCATCTCCCTAATAAATTTGATTTGAGAAATAATATGTTTTAATTAAAATTTAAAATATTGTGTGACTCTCCCATGCTTTTCACATCTTCTCATCATCACCCCTAATCATGGGTCAAAATTGAGATCCCAAATTGAATATTAGTTATTCAACTTATTCTCTTGAAAGTCTATAAATCAAACCCATTATTTCACAAGAATTCATTCGCATCCATATTCTATTAGTTTGATATCTAGGGAACACTATCATTATTTTGGAAAATTAAGCACCTATATTCTAAAATGAGCAAAGCTACACATTGTGCTTGATTTCAGGTTTACATGTGTAAAATTTGAGTACATTGACGTTGATTACAAAAAGCAATCCTAGATCCAATTAGGTTAACCAGGATTATCACCTTTTCACTTTGAATCCACATTCAAACATAAGCCAACTAGGGTTTGATGATTGGCCAAGTGTTTCCACGAGAGAGATCTAACCGCCTAGGGTTTATGTTGTCTTGAGTTGTGAGGATGATAAATTTGATGTGTGTTTTAATAAGCCTATTTTACATATAACCCTAGATCTAAAGATGTAATTTATCGTATAGATGAAAATGGAAAGTTTTGGAAAAGATTCATACCTAAGATTAAACTTTATAGATTAAAAAAAGATGAAGCTATAAATTACACACATGAAAAGAGGGGGAAAGGTTGTGCTATATAGGGGATTGCCTAAGTCAAAACTCATTTTGGTATTTCTACCTCCATGTATAGCAAATGATGATGATCAAGAGGGCATACCCTAGGTTGAATAGAGGCCAACACACCAATAATTGACTAAAATGATAAATGATAAATGAAAATGTTATCTTGATGTGAAATTCTTGATGAAGTGATGTCACACCACAAGTTGCCACAAAATTTGATTGATGGATGCCTTGATTGCTTGATAGACCTACAAAAGGTTAGCTCATAAAACATAATATATTGGTGTAGCTAGCATGTAGAGGATAACTCAATACATCTTCATGATTTGGAATGATTGATCATAATAGCTCCTTGAACATAAAGTGTTTCCTTCTTCTTGATGTCTTGCAAGCTTGATCTTGATTAATGAAAGTGTTGTAATAATGTTGCTAAATCTGCCCTATACTTTTCTTGACTAATTTTAGGATCTTCAATTTTCTCAATAGATTTCTAGGTGTGCTTCCAAGATTTCAAATGATAGAATGACTAGTATTTATATGTAATTCTTCTAATTTCCCAAAAAATAAATATTTATAATCAACAAAAGAAATCATAAATTCATATAATAAAATACTAACACTGAAATATTCAAATTGGATACAAAATCTTGAGGTGGTCTAGGGCATGGGGCGCCCTAGACCAAACCCATTCTTTTCGGGGCCCAAAGTGTTGGGGAAAATACTAAATACTTATTTTGTTTCCCATTGTTGTTTTTATTAAGATATTTATAAAATAGGTAATTAAATGCATAATTAGGTCCAAGCACATAGGAGGAGTGTGAAATACGATTTTTGATGCTACATTTGATTATTTGATTTTGATGGTAATTGGTTTATTCTATTTGCATGCATTCATTAGCTATGAAAATATCAATGAGTTCATAAGCATGTTATAAACCCGCATTTGGAAATCATTCCTTGTTAACATTCAAAATATTTCATAAATGTTAAAGGATTATTAAATTATATAACCTTTTATTAGGGTCCACTACTAATTGAGTACTCATTAGCACTTAGTAGTCCATCCTAGCTCTCAAAAGAAGGGAAAATGACTTTAGCTCTTATATGAGTCATCCATCTCATTTGTGATGAAGGGTCCATGCACCTCTATGTTGATAGTTTTAAATATTTTCATCCATGAGTTTCAAAACCATTGGATAGAAATAGCATTATAGATGTACAACTTTTTTATTAGTCTTTGTTGATCTTACTTTTTCTATTATGCCCTAAAAAGTTCTACACAAACCCTCATTTGAGGTATGTCCCATTTTTACAAGCTAGATCCCCATATCCCAAGCTAGATGTTTGCATATTGAATTTCTTTGTTTTATTTCATGTTTTATATTCACTTGCACAAGATGTAAAATAATATTCTCTTTGCTCTATTAACTTAGAAAAACTTTCATACCATATCTTATTCACTTATGTGTTTCCTTTCATCAATTTTGATATTCCTTGATTATATGTTGTGTAAGTTTTTATATGGTTGCACTACACATTTTGTAGACTATGCAATGCTCTATGTCTTAACATTTACTTGTTATTTTACACTTCTTTCTTTTTTTATGAATATGTGTATTTAATATTATTTATAGAATAATGTTACACATATTCACAAAAAGTAGGTGGATGGAAAAAAATCACATGCTAAATTCTAAATAGAAAAAAAAAACTCCAAACCAAAAAAACAAATAAAATATTATGTGAAAAGAGCTAACATAATAATCAAAAGAAAAATGAGTTCTAATCATCTAATTTACCACATACATCAACAAAATTTGAATAATTTACGCCTCTCATAAATGTCAAACTGTAATTTGACACCTATATAACACCATTCAAAATGAGGATGCACCCTATGTCAAAATGGTGCACTATTACTTAAAAGTTCATGTCAGATCATAAAATGTTGTTGTAGTGGCCTCTTTGAATCCTTAAAGTTTTATTAGGTTGTGCTCTCCCTTATTCAACATTGTACGTTGCTAACACTTTGTTTCATACCTATTATTCAACGTGCTATGCCACTTTTTCTCTATCTATACATTCTTATTTCTACCATTGTCAAACATACATGCCCTACGTGCCACATATTGCATGCTTCAATCTACGTCTCTCTTTAGATTAACCACGAATTTTATATTGCATCTCTTTTTATCTTTTTGACTTCCCTACTTTGAAAATGTGTGGCAAGTCAATTTTTGTGCTTTGCCTTCTGTCGCCATGTGAAGATAAGACTGGATACCTAAATCACTTTCCACAATACACGTTTGAAATTCTTGACGAGGTATCTAAGAGCCCCACTAAAGATTGAATTATTGTGAGAGAAATGCAAAATAAATTATACTATGGGTCCATAAAATATAATTAAATAAGCTAGTGGGCATGGCAATGTTTTTATTTTGGACTTCAAACAATGGCTTAGCTGAATTTTAGGAACAGCATTGTGGTCCACCAAGGGTACGGGCATGAGATTATGTAAACTAGCAATTATATCTTAGTGTGCAATGGGTATGCTGAAGAAGTGTGGAAAGTCAATTAAGATAAATTTTGATCTATTTTTGTATTATATAAAACTATTTTAATCATTTCATATAATAAGTTAAAAAAATAATTTAAAAATTATTAATGATATAAATAAAAAGCAATTTTAAAAAATAAAAGTTAATTTTAAAAATTATTAATGATAAATAAAGTCAATATAAAAAAATAAAAATTTAAAATTGTTAAAAAAAATCAATATAAAAAATTAAGTAGGCGCAACCTGCACTGGCGTGTTGCCCAAGCAAGGTACTAGCGCGCTACCCAAGCAGGGAGTACCTTGTTTGGGTAGCGTGCCAGTGGAGGTTGCGCCTGCACAAAGCCTTCGGGCTTTAATTAATTTTTTTTAGTTTTCTCAAAAAGCGGCGACGGCGAGGAAAGCAAAGGCAAAAAAGCATGAAAAATGATGAACAACTAAGATTCATTTAATGGCTAGCAAATCAATGTAAACTATTGATTGATATTTGTAGGTTTGTCCTCTTCAAATAAGGATACACCTTTGGCATAAACAAGAGATACAAGACACCCTTTTCACACTAATTTATATTTTTCTTAGGTCAATTATTAAGTCACACAAACTTGTAACAAGATTAGTTAAGCTAGCATAATTTAATAACTTTATATGCATGCTTTATTATAGTTCATAGAGCTTTTGGGATCTAGAGAAAGTGTGAAGGTAAAATGTATTAAATTTAAAAACATATGTTTTTGAAATTAGAAGCCGCAAATAAGGGTGTTGACCCTTTCGAACAAAGCCTTGCAGGCCAACAAAACCAAGGCCCAATAGGCCATCAACAAAACAAGGGAACAAACCCTTAGAACAGGGCCCTATAGGCCATCAACAACAAAAAATACCGCAGAAACACAAGGGTGTGGTCCTCAAAGAACAAGGCCCTACGAGCCATTAACCGAGAAGCACAATAGAAACCACGGACCCAAAACAGTCGAAGCCATAGACAGGCTTACAACCCCTTCCTGGCACTAACCTAGGAGCAACCAAGCACATAAGACTCTCACCCTGTAGTAGTAGTACAGTAACAAACCTTCCACTCAAAAGGCCACAGACTATCTGCAACAATAGACCTGTAGCAGATCTTCCACACGAAGGAAAACCAGAGTCACATGTACTCTCATTCGTAAAGAGGTAAGAATCATTGAACACAAGAGAGGAACAAGCTTCCAGAAGCTTCCACCACTGCAATACCAACCCCAAAACCACCTCAATAGGTTGGGGATCCCCTCTATAAGAGAGGAAGAAGTGCAGACCAAGACTACCAACAGAAACTCCCTCCAAACCAAATATGATCCACCTCAATAGGAACCGACAAAGAAGAGGAGCACCTCCCACCAAGCCTACAATCACCAACTCCACCTCAATAGGAGTAAAATTCACCTCAATAGAACATCGTGATTGTAGAAACAGACAGCAAGAAGGAACGTGAGTAGAACAAGACCACAAGTCCTCCCAAGGCATCCAAGTGGAATAAACAAAAGGAAGGATAGGAATATCCTCCCATCCCACCCCATAATCAACCCAAAACACCATATGACTAACAACTTCAACAAAGGCTGGAACACCCTCCAACACAATGAGCCACCTATAAACTAGGGGACAAATCCTCTTCTCATTTCTCAGCAAAAACCCGACCACCACCATTTCCATCAACCTGGAAACCTTCCATAAGCACAAATACCACCATTCCAGAATATAGGAGGGATCCCACAACCATCGAAGGGGCAACAGAGCACTTAGACAAAGTACCCATCCAAACACAAGACAAAAATGACCCTTCAAACACAAAATTCATAGCCTCAACGAAAGTAGCGCCTGCACCCGAAGAGCCCCAAAAAATAGCCCTGGGAGAGGCCCGACCAACCACCCCCTGCTCCCAAGCACACAACAAAGCTGTAGAGACACAACAAAGTTGTCGAGGCACCCACATCTTAACCAAGCCCACCATTCTCACAGTCACACCCGTCACCCCACCCCAGCAGAGGGAAAACAGGGACACAACCCGTGCGTCCAACCAAACATCACAACCACCCACAGTAGTGGCTCCAATGGCTATAATGTCCAAACAACAGGCAAGAAAAGAAGTCACTACCTGCACAATAGAGGACCAAAGAGCTAATAGGCCCCAGTCGACACAATCAACGTCCACACGGAGGCCAGAGACCTCACGCCATTCAGCAACAGGCGAGCCGGACCGAGCCCCCACCGGGGAACGAAACAAAGGCCCAAGCTCAGAAGCCTCACCAACACCAGCGCCAGAGGAACAAGGAGCCACACAACTCACGAACCTCAGACCCGACCATTGGAAAGCCTCCAACAACGAAAAGAACAATGTTGGAGACCAAAGCACATAATCGTCCAGAGCAACAAGCTCCACCACAGGGGTCTGCCAAACACACAGACCCACCTCAACCAACCAACATCTCTAAACCACCCACAACCAGAAGCCATCATCATCCTCTTCTGCAGATTCATCTCCTTCACCATCACCAAAATTCAAAAAACCCCCTCCGCTCCTTTTCCTGCTCTCCATTTTTAAATTAGAACATTTAAAAACATATGTTTCATGACAAAATGAATTCATATTTTGGATTCATAATGAAATATATTTGATATAAAATTTGAATGCAACTAATCAATTAAGTTGTAATGTGAACATTGTGTGTAATGATATAATATTTCATGATTTATTACACACAAGACAATTGATCACAAGTGAACACACTATCAATCACAAATGGAGTTGATTGGATTGACAAGGAAAACTAGCTATAAGAATTCTTGACAACACATAAATATACAGTTCATGAAATATTTAAAGTAGAGTTTAAGACCACAGCTAGAGATATTTCAATACATAACCAAAAAAGAATATCACAATTCCATAGAATATAACACATCACATATCCATATTTTACATGATTTGGTAGGTGTCTCACCACATTTCAAGTCTATATATGTTTATAGCTATTCATTAAATATAGGGGCCAGTTATAGGTAAGTGTATCACATTAAATCATAAAGTTCAAATTTTTTTTGACAAAAATATGATTATAAGTTTAGAACATTGATAGAAAAGGAAATCAACTTATAATACGTCAAGAGGATAAAGATAATCTCCTCCCAAGCCTAGTCATGGGGAACACCACAAATCCAATGTATCTAACACATCACATTTCCATATTACATATATAAAGATATCTAGAGTTGTCCCATCATATTTTAAAGCTATATTTTTTGTGACATTTTTATCAAATATAGAGACATTGTGTACATAGTTGTATCACAAAGCATAAAGTTCAAGATTCCATTGACAAAAATGCGATACAACTTTAGAACATTGATGAAAAATAAGATCATAATATAATGTCTCAACATGAGGAGGATGATCCTACAAATCCTAGTCATGAACAACATAAAAAAATATAAGGAATCTAGCACATCACATATTGATACTATATATGACAATTAAAAAAATGACAATGAAGGATGATTTTTTATATAAGGGAGCATTAATAGCACAATAAAATATGATATGGTGGCTAATCTATTTTACTCTAATACAATTAAAACTAAAAATAAATATGTGTACACCAAATCAACATTTTACAAAATTTATACATAATAAATCTTGAGATCATTGTCTAGAATGATTCAAGGGAAAAGTCTATGGGAACCAATTGAAAATAAAGGACATGCAAAATAAATGATAACATCAAAAGAATTATCTTCATACCACTTTGCTTATACAAAGACATGATCATGATCCACCACCTTCACCACATGGGCAACCTTATAATTTTAGAGGATATTCCCACGAGGGCATGGTTTCTTATGGCTTATATTTTTTACAGCATGGACTTTAATACAAATTATGCTAACATTCTCGACAATGTTAAATATTTATCTTTTAATCTTAAAGATTCATTTGAACAACAATCTTAAATATAAGAATCATGCAATTTATTTTTAAGTGTTAAGGTGAAGGTCCCCATTCACTTTTAGGTTTTCTTTAAATAATACGAAGATATTTTTATTATGAATTTTTAACAATGTATTTATCACAAGTCAAAATGGTGAGCTAATAATATTCTTATTGGACTTATTTTTCAAGTGTGTAAGCTTTAAAATAAATTTGATAAGAGATGATTAGTTGGTGAAGCATATGAGGCCTACAAACAATGTCAAAAGGAACACACTCATCTTCATCATACAACAATCATCTTTCTCTAGTAGTCATCTTTCTTCAAACATTCAACTTGTGAACCTATTTTAAATCACCTACAAAGAATTAACAAAGACAAGATAATATACTTTCAAATAATTCATTTTATTAAATTTTATAAATATTAAAATATAAGATAAAACTTCTTAATAGCATTGTCCAAGATCATTAAATATTTTATGTATTATTTTAAAAATATTTTATATGTACATCATTAAGAATAATTTGTATATTTAAGATAGTGTATAAGCTCAAATTCTAATTCAACTATCTTTTTTAATTTATTATTAGCTTTACTAATGAAGCTTGAGAGTGTTTTCATATACACATTTCTAGGATACTTTATAATATACTTTGAAACTTAATCTTGAAGTAAAAAAATAAAAACATTTAAGAATATATATATATGATTTTTAATTATAATTCACCTCTATTATAATAAGCATTCTCTTCAATTACCACATAATAAATACTTACCTAGATTTGTTGCAAACATTTTTAATATCGTATTCTTTAATTTTATGAATCAAAATCTAAGATTAATAGTTATGATACAACATGAGAGATCTTGAAATTAGTTAATGATTGGTATTTTTAAACACATATTTTTATTTATGTATTGTCTTATTATTTTCATTTAATATATATTGCATTTCCCATAAATGTCATCATAGAGTTCCACAAAAGAAATCAAATAGTCAAGATAAGGATGTTAGAAAATCACACATTCTCTATCATAAATTTCATTATTTGGTGCTTAGATAAATGGTCTATAAATATTTAGTTACAAAGAAAATTAAGTTTTGAAATATATAAATGCACTTTTATTCAAGATAAATAATAATAAGTATTTCACTTCTAAATTCTAATAGGTATAATATATATTTTATTTAATAAAAAATTATATGAATAAACGATTATGATAGTGTCTTTGTAATGCAATTTAAAGTATTTTAACCATAGAAATAAAATCATATATAACTTTATCATATTAGAAAAAATCACTATATTAATATCTTCAAGATATCTTAAAAAATTTACCTACATAATTGACTATTGTCGCTAATATTTTCTTTCCTTTATTTAGAGTCTCATTATTTATTATCTTGAACACTTTTTGGAGTCTATAAAATTTAAGTATGGATGTAAAATATTAAATAATTTAATAAAATCAAATAAAACCATTAATAATCACATCTAAAGTTACAGAGGATAACAAGATTGAAGATAAGGTCTACTACAATAGTTCAAGAGAGACAATATTTTATACTTCTAAATAAAATTTATATTTATATTTATATCATTCCCTATAATATATACATATAAATGTATAGAATGGGGGAAATGCCATGCCTACTTAACAAGATTTACCTCCTCAAAATCTCAGTTTATCTCCTACATCAAAGATCTTAGTCAATGTACATAAAGAATGTTGGACTAATCACTAGTGTCTCCCTTCAGATTTGAGACATGGACTAACCACCTCACATGGATCCACTTATCTCTAGCATTTTTATCAAGCGTTAATAGGTCGATCTTTTGTCACAATGGCAAACGTGTTCCAAAAAATGGTAACAAAGTTGGGTCACATTTTTCAATTCCCTTAGGTGACATTAAGGGGGGATTATTGGACTAATCACTAGCATCTCCCTTTAGATTTTCTAGAAATGGACTAACTACCTTTCATGGATCCACTTATCTCTAGCATTTGTATCAAGCATTAGTAGGTCAATATTTTTAGCACAACGGTAAATGTGTTTCAATAAAGAATGATATCATTGAAAATCTATAAAATAGTCAAATTAAATATCCTTATGGGAATTAATATATACTTCAATAGTATACAATTATACAAGTACATGCAAAAAGATGGGGGGCCAAAAAGGGGTCTTAAGTGGCTACTTTTTTTTTGAAATCAAGAAATACTAACCTTGGATGTGAAATTGAGGATAGTTACACTCAAATTTTTAGATGAAACAAAAAAAAGGATCATAGTGCTCCAAGTCTACTTTCTAAACTACTATTTTTTTTTTAATGGTTGAGATTAAGGGGTTCAAAAGAGAGAGCCACAAAAACTGGTGTTGTTTTTGTAAAAAAACATAACATAGTGACTTTTGTGACTCCCTCAAATGGTTAACTTTTTTTTGGTATTTTTAAAATCGCTTCAGTGAGAAATTAGCTAACATGTAGTTTATGCCCGAATTTTCTAATAATTTTTAATGAATATCTATTTTTTTACTAATTTTTAAAATGGGCACTTCCTAAAAAACAAAATTTTGGCCATGCTACCTCTATAAATTGTGAAAACTAATTGATTTTTCTTTTTTCTTTTTTCAATGTGTAGAATGGAGTCTAGTTTCTAAAAATGTAATTTATTTGAAATTTTGATGAATGGTTAATTTATAAAGAAAAAATACCAAACACTAGTTTTTGCCAAAAAAAAGACACACAAACAAAAGAAATTAAATATGAAAGGCTTAACGTTGTCAAAATGTGAAAAAAATTGCATTGTTGGATAGCTAAGAGAGAGCCTAACATTACCCAATTGTTTGATTTGTTCAACCTTGAAACATGTGCAAACCTGATGGTTAGCATGAACGAGATTATGTGAAATTTTGTAGAATATGCAAAAACATGTCTTTGGATGTTGGGAACGCCCTCCAAGCCTTTGGGTTGGAAATCCAAAGCAAATCCAAGTCAAAGGCTTGGGGATTCCCAAAGCAAGAAAAAACACGAGCGCATTATAACACACTCACATTATTTGAATGCATTGACAAAACACAAGTACGCTATAACACACTTGCATTTTGTGAATGTGTAACGCCCTGCTAGGGAACCTAGAGAACAACACATAAAGTAACAAAATAACCGAACATTTCTTTAAAAAAAAAATTGATTACAACATAAGTACAAAAGAAACATCTACACATACGCTCTTAGGATTCTGTGAAAATGCTACTTCAACATTCACAACTAAGATCATCACATCACTAAACCATATGACATAAAGCATAAGGATAAATCAGATCAATAATGAATGATCCACTTACATAATCATATTGTAGTCAAGTTACATATTCAAGTTACATCAAGTGAGATTATGACTAATCTCGTAACAACATAATATCATTACACTAAGCTCACTTATACATGTCAAGAGTGTATACAATATAGATGAAGATCATAACACATCTGTCAATCTCGATTCATGAGCACGCTCAACATCCAACTTCACAAAAAATGTAGAATAAAAAATCAACCACCTTAGGAGGTGTTTTATGGTGGGTTCCCACGCCACATGAGAGCCAAATGAATGCACCAAGAGCTATCACTTCATGCACAATTCACCACAACACTACATGCAAAATAGCCTCTTCACAACTTGTGAGACTTGCTCACTCTCAAGAGAACTCTGAGAGGGAGAGTTCAGACAATTAGCCATTCAACCACCCAAAGCCATAGTCAAATTCTCCTCCATAATACATGCCTTCTCCATGGCTACCTCCATATTCTTCAGCTCAAAGAATCAGACTCCTCCGATAATAAGGGCTTTTAAGCCCCTAATGAAGTGTTGTACCAACATAGCCTTGTCATCCACAATTCCTGCATACTGTTTGAGTTCGTAGAACCTATGCTCAAACTACTCAATGGACATGGCCATCTAACACAGATCATGGAACTCATCTGCACATTGATGTCTCCAATTCTCTGATAGGAAACACACTTTGAATCTCTCCAAAAACATGTCCCATGAAACAAAACCAATCTCCAGATGAAGCTTCTGCTCCTCCAATTGCCACCATGTAGAGGCAAAGCCTCTAAGATGCATAATGGCACATCTAGCTCTAGTGTTGCTACCATATGGATGCATAGCAAAACACCGTCCTAAGTCTATCATCCATGAATTTCTACCTCCATACCACCACTAGTACCATCAAATGTGGGAGGGTGTGCCCTCAATAAGTCTCTCATATGCCCTGCAACAATGACATCCTGCTCCATAGTCTCAACTTGACTCTCCTACGTTATCTGTCTCATTCTCTAGCCACTTCATGTTCAACCTCTTGTCTAGGAACAATTCGAGCAACAACCTCCTCTAGTAAGGGATGCAATTTTGCTCCCTCCATCTCTATTTGTATCGGATTTTGTTCCCCACTCGTCTGATCCAGTTAAGGACCCTATTATTCTGCATGTACCAACAATTATACCGTGAAAGAGAGTCGCAACGTAGTAGGGTACTCACAAGTGAGTTATGCTACACTGTCTCCTTCACCAAGACTAACATACAGTACTACATCATAAACACACTAATGCTCCAAAACAACATATAACCATAACACACATAATGTATATCATAACGTCACTACACAACTATAATCAAATGATCAACAATGTATCTAATGTATCATCCATGGTATAAAACCAACATATTATGAGTGTCGTAACTGAAATAAAGCGGCATAGTATAAAAAAACAACTAAAAAAACTATCCACCAAACAGAAACAACTAAAACAAAGTGCAACATGTGGAGGGACACTACATCCTCCCCCTAGGATAAGGCTTCCTCTTGGAAGCTTGCAAACAGATATGGATAAAGCTCTCTCATGTGTGTCACATCCTCCCAAGTAGTTGATGCCTCATCACTACAATATTATCTCCTTGCACAGGGGGTGGACCTTCGAGTACCACGTGGTTGGGAGGAACATGCTATATCCTCCATTGGGTCCCCTTGCAGATGTTGTTGTGCATGGATAATATTGTACTTGTGATAGGTTCCTGATTCTACATTGTTCGTGAAGTTGGATGTTGAGCGTGCTCATGAATCAAGATTGACAGATGTGTTATGATCTTCATCTATATTGTATACACTCAAGTGATATATATAAGTGAGATTATTGTAATGATATTAAGTTGTTACGAGATTATTCATAATATCACTTGATGTAACTTGAATATGTAACTTGATTATAATATGATTATGTGATCGTATCATTCATTATTGGTTTGATTTATCCTTATGCTTTATGTCATATGGTTTAGTGATGTGATGATATTACTTTTGAATGTTGAAGTAACGTTGTCATGGAATCCTGAGAGCATATGTGTAGATGTTTCTTTTGTACTTATGTTGTAATCAAATGTTTTTTTTTTAAATTGTTCAGTTATTTTGTTACTTTATCTATTGTTCTTTGGGTTCCCTGGTAGGGCATTACAGAAGGCATCGACAAAATGCTCATGCATTATAGCGCGCTCACATTATAATGTGATCACGTTTTGGTCTACATATTTAAGTATAAGTTGACATTTACATATGGATGTTTACTTTCTTATATTTTAAGTTATATTTCATGTATATAGTTTCAAGATGTTTGAGAGTGGTTTCAAATCTCTAGGAGTTATAATGAAAATTTTAGTTTTTGGAAGATCTTACAATTTTTAGACTTAGTCAAATTCCAATAATCAACATGTCAAATTTCAGTAATCAGGAGGTTAAATTTCAATAATCAACAAGGTTGTATTATTTCTCTCTCTCTCTCTCTATCTCTCTCTCTCTCTCTCACTCACTCACTCATTTTTATCCCTTATACTCTAGACCTCTCTCTCACTATCTCCATACCTTTATTTGACTCTCTCT
>VDFB02000363.1:36436171-36477075 GCA_007258455.2 Sequoia sempervirens
AGGTTAGATAGATATAAGTATAGAGGGAAGGAGAGAGTGCAAGATAGAGGTCTAGAGCATAAGGGATAAACAATGAGTGAGATAGAGCGAGATAAAGATGATACAACTTGAGGATTACTGAAATTTGATCTTCTGATTACTGATATTTGACATGCTTATTACTGAAATTTGGCTAAGTCTGAAAAATTGTAAGATCTTAAAAAAACTAGAATTTGAGTTATAACTCCTAGAGATCTGAAACCACTTTCAAACATCTTGAAACTATATACATGAAATATAACTTAAATTTTTATTTCATTTATATAGTTTCCCTAAAAGATAACAAGAAAAAAGAGACAAGAAAAAGAGAAGAATTTTTTTTCAATGTAGACCAAAACACGAGCATGTTATAACGTGCTCATGTTTTGGAAATGTTTTTTTTTAATTTCAAAAAATGCACATTTTTTGTATTCAAAATATGCATGTTTTTTTAAATTTAAACCATAACACACATTATAACACACTCACGTTATGGCTTCGTAATGACCGAGCCTAGGCTTGGTCACTACCAACCCATAATGTGAGAGCATTTTACTATAACATGCTTACGTTTTTTCTATTTCGGGATGAAAAAGTAAATAGCCACTTTTTGTCTCCCCATCTTTTTACACTTACCCATACATATATAAGTTTAAAGACTTTGATAAATATTATTATTTATCCCATACCAATTTTTCATAAGTCTCAAACTTTATTGATAATGATATTACTATTATTTTTAATCTAAGTAATTTTCACATACCTCAATTATACAAGATCACTTGTGTTTACATATTGTGATTAGGAATGGAAAATAATCTATGTATATTAAGTATTTTCTTATAATAACTTATAAGAGAGACAAATTTTATAAAAAAATATGAAATTACAATTAAATGATTTGAGAATACTTGAAGAAATCCCTTAGGTATTTTTGTCACTTTGTGCCCCCTTTAAAATTTTCCATCAATTTAACCAATCTAATAAATATAAATGGGTTTATCATGCTAAAATTTACCTCTAATGGTTATTGTTTCTCCTTCCCAGGCTTAAGTCAATTATCCAATTGTAAAAGCCCAAAATGGCTAAGTATGGGGGTGTTTTATTCCTTTGGTCCTTGTAATGTTGGGGGCTCCAAAAATAATTGAGAACCTAAGTTTTTAACTCTCCTTCCTCCCCACTTTGATAGTATTTCTTCAAGTCCCTATTAGGCCTTGAGTCCCAATAGGATCTTGGAACCTAAGATTCCAAGTTCTCATTTCCTTCCACCCTCCATGTTTTGGATTTCTTCTTAAGGTTCTAGTAAGAACCCAAGACCCGACAAGAACTTGGAACCTATTGTTTAAGTCCTCATTATTCCTTTTTGACACTTGATCCCCATAAATTTTTCTCCTTCTTCCCTTCATCCAGACCATGGGTATGAGTTGAAACTTGGAACTTGAACTTTGGCTTCAAGTTCCTATTTTTAGTTGGCTCCTGTCATCCATCAATTTATTTCCAATTCCAATTTCCCTCTCAGGTGCAATGCTCACCAAATTTTGCATTCTTTGTAGCTTGGTTCCAAGTTCTATTATGGCCTTGATGCCTATAATTATAGTTCTTCAAAATGGAACGATAAAAATTGTCGCTCTATCATTTAAGGAGATAGAACAACCAATTTCCAACAAGTTTCACTCAAGGAAACCTTAGAGATCTCAATCAAGGGATAGAATGAGGGAAAGAGATATGCAATAAGGTATCCTAGGGAGTGATTAGAGACTAAATTGGGGTTCACCACCAAGCAAAGGCTTGGAAAGACAAGAAATGTAAGTGATAGGAAAGACTTAAGTAAATGACCTAGAAATGAACTCAAATCCGAACAATAAACTGAGAAAGTACAAAGGTGCACTTGGAAACTAAAGAAGGTTGAATGAGGTTATGAAATCATAAGAATACTAAAGTTTAAATTCACACTAGGAATCATACACTAGTAGGTGCGATTTAGTCCCATTTTTTGGGTTTTGGGTTGAAACTAGATTTTGGAACTGCTGAACCAGGATCCATAAAAAATACTTGAAATCTGGTATACTAGGACTCATACGCCACAAGTGGTGATTTAGTCCAAGTATCAGGGTTGATTTGAAACTTTGATATGCTCTAATATTCTCCTATATCTTCTCTCCTATCAAATCTATGAGTCTGAAACATTGAATTGCAACCTATAGGTGACTTTCCATAATCTTGCAATGTAGATGACAACTTGACAACTTTGCAACTTTTCTCCACTCTTTCTCTTTAATGGATCTTCAATGTAGATCTAGAAATCACACATCTAAGAGAGGGGAAAATTTTTTTTGTTAGTGGATAGGGGTTTTCCTTGGTCAAACCCTATTTTGGTAATCAAACCTTGAAATGAATAGAAATATAATGGAGGAATGATGAATGAACAAATATGAAATGTTGCAACTCACCAAACCCCTGAACAAAATGCTTCAATCTTGTAAGTAATGGATAGAATGAATGTGGATCTTGAATCTTGCTTGAATGATATGGATCTTGACTTGAATTCTTGCTTGAATCATAAAACCCTACATTGCAAATGTTAGCTCAAAAACAAACATGACGCATGATGACTTTCACATGATGCTTGATTCTTGAATAATACTCCAAAATTCTTGATAATCAACTATTGAATTCTCTTGAATGCTTTAGAATTCTCTCATTAATTTTATAGATTGCTTGTTAACTCGATAGGTGAAAATATGTGAAATAACCTTGTATTTATACTTGTTTATGCCAAATTTCCCAAAATGGAAACACTACAAGTGGACATTAGATCTAAGAGAATAAAATCCTGCCAATAATTTGAATTCAAATTAGGTCCAAGCTAAGTGGGACTCATATTCCAATTGAGGTGTATGAGTCCTTGTAGGCTAATCTTAGGATACACATTTCAAGAAATGCTTAGTTTTATGTTAAATTTAGGTTTATACCCCAAAACTTAGGTGGGACCCATATTCCCAAGGTAGCGTATGAATCCCAGATCACTAAATATGGTCCATACAAAGAAAAATCATTAAATTTTGATTGGTCAATTGATATATGTTAGGATTATCCTGAAAAAGATGCATTAAATAAGGCTTGTGGATGCAAAATAGGACCAAACAAGGCATAAAGAAGCCCAATTTTAGTAGGGAGGGTGCAAACAATTGTGAAAATGTAAAGGGATACATTTTTATACATTACATTTATCTCCCACTTTAGTGAGAGGATTAACTTGCTTCAAACTCACACTAAAGTAGACAAACTCGCATGAAGAGGGGTCCAAGCATACCAATGCTAGTAAGATAGGACAACAATGATCAAGAGAATTGTGCAAGCCCCTAGGATCAAAATATTATGACAAACCAACATAGGAACAAAAGAAAACACATGAAAAATGTTGTAAGGAGAAACAACAAGGCACAAGCATACACTACCAAAGACAAAGAGAAAGAAAAAAAAAGGAGTGGATCAAGCTTCGACCATTTGTCTTGCACGTTGTGGATCAGATCTAGCTTGTTTGTCCAAGAATGTATACAAGTGGAACATGATGTCCACCATGCAAACCAAATGCATGATCATAAGGGCTAGTGGAACATTAGGTTGTCCACTAGGTGAGCCCCTAGCGAGACACATATACACGCAGCTAGTATGCACTCACACAGACAAGCAAGTGGCTATGGGAAATTCATGCCTAAGTTTGGCTCCCATACATATAACCATGCGAAAGCTATACCTCTTGATAAATTTTATAAGTCACCACACAATAATGAACTTTGAGCTTCATGAGGCTGAACAATGTGAAAATGGGTGCTTTATGGCCTAGGTCATAGAACACCACTATTATCCAATTGCCATTCAAGAATGCCCTTGGATCCCAAATTGGATTGACTATCAATACAAAGGGTGAGTCAATTATCAATGAGGAAGACCTAGGAGGGGGTTCTTTAAGCTTTGAGGGGTTCACCACCAAGAAAAATCTTGGAAAAGATAACTTAACATTCAACTCACAAAACCTAGTAATGCAAGCCAAATAAAGAGTGAAAATGATGAAATTAAGCAACAAGTTAGGGTATGTGTACTTGGGAAGTCTGGAAATGTAATGAGGATTTTGGAAATGTAAAAATGTTGTTAAAATATGCTTGGAAGGACTAAGACACACTTACTGTTGTCTTAATCTTGCTGTTGATTTTTAGGGGAAATGTGGAATCTTCAGATTTCGAAATAGAATTTGAAAGAATCCTTGCAAAATACCACTTGGAGGACTAAGACGCCCTTACTGCCGACTTAGTCCTAATTTGAATTTTCAAAATCTCTGAATGTGATCCTGAGGTTCAATGTCTGCACTTCCTTCTTCTCATATCTCAGGTCTTGAAACTTCCAGATCTATCCCATAGGTGAGTTTCTGTGAAGATGAAAAATTTGCAATGCAAATTTGCAACTTTGTACTTCAAATGATCTTCAAATCTTCAACCTACAAATCTACAAACACAAACATGCAAGAAAGGAAAAAATTGTTGATTGTTAGTAAATGGGGGTTTTCCTTGGTCAAACCCCTTGTTGGTAATTAAACCTTTGAATGAAATGAAATAATCAAGGGAAATGATGAATGAACAAAGTGCTATGTTACAACTCACCAAACCCTTGTTATGAAATCTGCAAACTTGTGTGAAGTGGCTAGCTTGAATGCAGATCTTGAAATGCTTGAATTCTTGATAGATCTTGACTTGATTTGCTTGCTTGAATCAAAAAACATCACAAATGTTAGCTCAAAAACACACATTATGCAAGAATATCTTTGATATGATGCTTGAATCTTGATGATGGCTCCAAATACTTGATGAATTGCTCTTGAATTCTCTTGTGAATTCAAACTTTCTTTTAGGAATTCTCATTCAACTTTCTTGGAGAAAATGAGTGAAAGAACCTTGTATTTATACTTATGTATGCTTAATATCCCAAAAAGTACACCACAACAAGCCAACATATGAATTCATTAATTAAAGGAGGCTAAATACCACCAAGAGTTGAAATTAAATTCTAAAAAACTTAAGAGGGACTAAGATGCCCTAGGTAGCATCTTAGTCTCAAGGCTTGAAACTTGGGGCACAAACTTCAAAAAATGGGCCCATTTAAGGTGCATTTGAAATCAGGGTCCCAAGACCTTTGGAGGACAAAGATGCCCTAGGTGGCATCTTAGTCCTAGTCCAAAAATTAGGGACACACAACTAGAATCATTAAATTATCATTTCCCTTTTGATGTTTGTCGAGATTAGCCATAAAAAGATATAATTTATTAGGCTTGTGGATGCAAAATAGGACCAATTAAGACATAAACAAGGATAAATAAAGCAAGGTGGGCCCAAAAAAATTTGAAAATGCAAGGGTATGCATTTTCCTACATTACAGGGGCTAGCAAAGCTTTGTATGCTTGACACCCATGAACATACAAGATGGCTCCATAGGTAAGAAAAGTGTGCTATGCAAGGTGGCCATATAACAAATATTGTAAATTAAAAATAGTGTAAGGTATTTTCAAAGGAGTTTTTCTTAGTTCATGTAAGGTCTTAACTTAGGGAACATTGTGCCTAATTTCTCCAAGAGAACCAATTGAAGAACAAAAGATTCACAACTTAGGGGATGTAGTGTTTTACATCAAGCCACTAAGAGGAATATAATATGCTAAAAGAGATCATGCTCTTGAAGGAAATCACACCCAATGTCACCAAAAAGTGAAAGGCACATCACATGAAGTAAGAAGACTACACAATGAAACAAGAGTTGTAAAATAATAATGCCAATGTATGCCTCCACTTTAAATAAATTTCTAAACACCATGTTATGAGCAATTACTTTAAAGTAGAAAATGATGAATACTAACAATAAAGAGGACATGGGAGCTTATTTGGAAAGCCCTACAAAAATTCATATGTTTCCAAATAAAGCTACATCATGAAAGGGGAGGGGTTGCCCCCAGAATGAAATCCCAACATCACATATGGGATCCATGGATTCAAGGTCAGTATATCTTTGCTACAATTTTTTTTAGAAAGATTAGAATTTTCATCATTCCACAAATACTCATGGAATAGGAAGAATGACACAAAAAGAGTGAAAACAAAGAAAAATCCTTTCAGGTCAACATGAAAGAGACATAAATATCTCAATGCCTTGCATCATCCCCAAAAGGAAAACACAAGACAAATAAAAAGAAGATAAAGGAAAATATTTTGGGTCAACATGGAAGAGACCTAAATGTCTTGATGCCTTGCGTCATCCCCAAAAGGAAAACACAAGACAAAGAAAAACATAAAATTTTTACAACATAGAGAATAATGCAGATACAAATAGAGGAATGTCACAAAGAGAGAGGGACACATCAAATAGAATAGGGATCACATTGCACACATGCAATAACACACAAATCATAATGAAAAATACTAGTAAGGAACATACAATTCAACCTATAGCGGGTCGTCTACATCCCAATCTTGTTCATCGTATAGGGAAGTTAGACAACTAGCCAAAGGGACAATAGCAAGTGTCAAACTTAGGGTATTACCAAGTTCAACACTCTTCCTATGAGAGTTATCATTTAAGCTCATAGAAGAGGAAAACAATGTATTCAATTCATTATGCACTTCATCAATTTTAGAAACCTCATCATAATCATCCAAGTTAATCACAACGGGAGTTCAAATGATAATGTCTAAAGAAGGAATTAGCTCCTATTGTGGTATAGAATCTTTCTTTTGCAACAAAGAGGGAGACTCATCATGTATTGCTTCAGTCAAATTTGTTTATGTTTATTTTCTTTGTTTTTTAATTTGTTTAACCTTCAAGCAATAGTACAACATCTACGCCTATGCTATTTAACATTTCTATTTATTTTAGTTTGATTTTCAAGTTACGTTTGTGTAGGAGGCGCAGGTTTATCAACCATATGTTTCTTCTCTTCCTTAGGAGGAATGGATGAAACAGCAAGAGGTTGCTCAACCACTTTTTGTTTAGCTTTGTAAACTTGTTTTATCTTAGGAGGCGTGACGAGATTATTTTTGTTATCTCTTGGTCTTTTGTAGGATATAGGTAAAGTATTTGTCTTGGGCTGGTCTTGGTTACTTGGAATGTCTTTAGGTTCAATCATGGCTTCATCAATAATAGGAGGCTCAATCATAGGTTGCGACATGTTTGTAAGGGATAATTTTGTTATAAATTTCAACTTGAACTTTTGATAGGATTTGGAAAATAATTCTTCACGAGGTTTAATAGGTTCTATAGGCTCGAGCTAAAAGAAATCTAATGAAAAGTTCCCATAGGAAGAAAAAGGATTAAAGCCACTATGGTGGACAATAAAAATTTCATTTTCAAAGGGAAATTTTAAGCATTTATGCATGACCGATGGGATAGCTTCCATGGAGCATAGCCATGGATAACCAACCTTCATACAAAATTGATCTAACATTGAGATGATGGAGAATGAGACATTTAATTTTTTTAGTCCTATTTGTAAAGGAAGGGCGATTGATCCCATTGTAGGGAAAGTGAAACCATTATGCATTTATATCCATTATTTCAATTTATTATATGTTTCTTGATAGAGTTCATGCACAAGTAAGAATTCTTCATTGATCACATTCTCTCCACAAACAAGATCAATTAATATCCCATTAGTGGGCTTGTCATTGATTCGGCTGGCTATGTAAAGAGGACCATCAAGTACATTTCTAATTATATATTTAGATGAGAAAGAAATGTCAAGAGGATTTTTAGTTTGGACCTTACGAGGTTGAATTTCAATTAATCTAACCATATCATCCATATCATCCAGAGGATCTTTGTCAAATTTTGAAGTTTCTCATTTGTCCAAAATTGACATCACCAGGAAGAGCTCAGAATCCTGACTCCAACACAACTCAAACAGAATCAAACAGAGCTACAAAGCTTGAGTTATTCTTTGTTAAACGTTGGCAATTCAGGGGCTCAGTCTAGAAAAAGGTCAAAATTTGACATCGCCAAAAGTGGTCAAAGTTGTAGTCATCACGAAGAGCTCGTCAAGAGCTTTCCAACAATGTTCATTTTGTGCAAATTGGAGTTCATTTGCACAAGTTACAACAAGTCAAAGTTCATGTAGAGAAGGTTGAATTTTGACCGTATGGATGCTGACATGGTAGTCTATACAGTATAGATAGTGACACATGGACGAATCTAGACCTGACAGGTGGTAGGTGACATGGCGGGCCGTACAATTTGTATGATGATGTGTCAGCAGTGTGGCAGTCCTAGTCAGTAGTTGAGGTGGCATCTAGTCAGTGGCATAAACGAATGAAGTTGCACCACATGGCACATAGTCTATTCGCCACATGGAACCTCCTTATTCTCCTTCGGCGATGGTTCGAGTTTGATTCAATTTTGTTAAAAATGTGTTTGGGGGGGATTCGTTCCCCCCATCCCTCCACTCCAAACGGTCTGCTTAACCATTGCGCCACGCTTGATGTGCTCAACCATAAACAAAGTCCGATTTCTTTTGGCATATTATAGTTAAAATTTTAGTTTTTAAAATAGAAGGTCAGGGGGTCAAACCAATGACCTCCCCAACTCAAAAATTTTAGGCTACTACTACACCAATGAATGGTTATGAGTATAATGTGGGGTTGGTTTGGTTTTGATGAAATGTAAAACTCGATTATCCCCTTATTTCAACAAATACCCTCTATATTTTGAAAGAAAAAATATCCTAATGATTGTAAAAGATTAAAATAAATCTTGTAAATCCTGAAAGATAATATGTTAAGGGGCTCTAAATTAGTAAAAGGAGATTATGTGGGGAATTTAGTGATTTAAATAGGGGAGATTTTCTAAAAAATTTACCTTGTAAAGTGGATATTAAGAAATTTTGAAAATCATTTGGCTGAAGGCCAAGTTGGGTAAACTTTTTGTATAAAAGGGGGTAGTGTAGGATGGGAAAGGGAAGTGGTGACTTAAAGAGAATTATTCTTGGCAAAAATTTTCTCAAATTCTGTGCTTTCAAGGAGATTGTTCCTGTGCACTTTGGAGGAGCTTTTCAAATTTCTTGCAAACCAAGGAGAAACCATTTTAGAGTTATGTACTGATTTTTTGGAGAATTAATCAGATTGGTCCACTCATTTGAGAGGGGCTCAGAGACAGTCATTTTTACAGTGAACTCCGTTATCAACTCTATTTGCATTTCTCTCTTCTCTCTTGTTCTAATTTCATCACTTGTTATTTCCTTTTATTTAATTATGCTCATGTGTTAATTTCATTTAATTAATTTTGGATTTAAAATTTTAACGTTACACATTCCAACACACTTGTCATAGATCCAAAAAATAGATCAAGTTTGGTATCAAAGCCAGGTTTTAACTAGTATTGCAGAATCAAATGCTAACGTGCTCCAAGCTTCAACAAGGTGAAGGCGAACTAGAAGAATATAATCCAGAGATTGAAAAATGAAGGACTTTGCCAATGATGGAAGAAATAGAAGCTGGGAAAAGTACTGAGCTTGAGTTTGATGAGAAGTCTTTTCAGCGATCCTTTCTTGACATGAAGGCAATGTTGGAAGAGCTTTATGTAGACAAGAAGAAGCGTGAAAAGGGAGATTCTTCGAAGCGAGAAAATAAGGAAGATCGAAAGGACAAAGAAGGAAAATTTCCAAAAGCTCCATCTCCTTCATCTCCTCCATCTTCCCCTTCTTCTCCATCTTCCCCTTCTTCTTCTTCCTCTTCTACTACTGTTAATTCTTTCAAGAGAAAGTCTAAGCCTATTATGAAATTGGATGTAAAATTTGAATTGCCTAAGTACTGTGATGAGTTAAATGCCGAAAAGTTAGATGATTGGATCCAACAAGTAGAAGTGTATTGTAGGATTCAAGGCCTAACAAAAGATGCTTCTATGATCTAGTTAGCCACTCTCCGATTGGGAGGTACAACTCTCACCTGGTGGGAGAGTAGGACTCGGGAGGAAATTGCTTTCCATGGTAAGGTTAATATGACTTGGATGGAATTTTTTGCTGCCATTAAAAAATATTTTATCCTTTAGGTTATATGTAACAATTAACCATGAATTGGTAAACCTTTAGGCAAGGTAAGGGTTAGTCTATCCAAGATTACACCCATGAGTTTAGAAAATAGGCTATTGCTTTAAATGTTCCATTGTATACTCATAATACATTGTATGTGCACACAAAGTTAAGACTAATCTTGCACTAGTTAATGTTGGTCAGATGAAGAGATTGGTCAATTCTAGTAAGAAATTTGTATTAATGCTTGTAAAACCCAAAGAGGATGAAAAAGTTGAAGCATTTAAGGGGTGTGATCCAGAGTGTAAAACTGAGATGGTCAAAATAGTTTTTTTATGATGACTTATTTCAGGAGCCAAAGGGGTTACCACCTAAGAGAGAGATACAACATGAAATCCAGTTGCAGCAAGATGTGCATCTTCCAAACATCAACATATACCTTTTATCAGTTTTGTAGAATGAGAAAATCAAAAAGAAATTTCAGGAGTTGGTTGAAAAAGGAGTCATCCATCGTAGTACATCTCCTTGTGGTTCTCTAATTGTATTGGTTCCAAAGAAGGATGGGTCCTAGAGAATGTGCATTGACTATCGAGCCCTAAACAAGATAATGGTAAAAAATAGGTATCCTCTTCCCAAAATTGATGATTTACTTGATCAGTTAAAACATACAGTTTATTTCACTAAGTTAGACTTGTGTAACGAATATCATCAGATAAGAATTGTAGAAGATTACATTTGGAAAACTGTATTTAAGACAAAATAGGGACTATTTGAATGGTTGGTCATGCCCTTTAGGCTTTGCAATGCACCAACTAAATTTATGAGTCATGAATGATGTCTTTCATCCTTTTATTGATGATTTTGTCATAGTCTATTTATATGATATTCTTGTATTCAGTCAAACTTGGGAAGGTCATGTAAGTTATGTAAAGAAAGTTTTTGATGTATTCAAAAAAGAAAAACTCTTTGTAAAGATGTCGAAATGTGAATTTTCTAAGACATCCTTAGTGTACTTAGGCTATGTCATAGGTGGTGGTTAATTGAAAGTAAACCCTATGAAGGTTGAAGTTATTGTAAAATGGCCTAAGCCAAGTACAGTCACTAAAGTCAAAAGTTTCTTAGGTGCAATCTAGTACTAGAGAAAGTTCATTGCAAAATTCTCCTACATTGCATCACCATTGCATGCATTGACTAGTACAAAGAAAAAATTTCAGTGGGGAGGTCCACAGTAAAAGGCCTTTGATGCTTTGAAGGAAAAGTTGAGCACAACACCAGTTCTGGTTTTACTAGATTTACATCAATCATTCGAGATCAAGGTAGATGCGAGTGGGTTTTACATGGGAGTAGTGCTAATGCAAGGAGGTAAACCAATCTGCTATCACTCTGAGACCTTTATAGGTGCAATTATTAACTATCCTACTTATGATAAGGAACTTTATGCATTAGTTCAGAGTGTTAAAAAATGGAAACACTACTTAATGGGAAAAGAAACTGTAATCCACACTAATCACCAACCACTTCAGTATTTGCATTCACAATCTAAACTGCAACAAAGTAGGCACTTTAGGTGGATGGGTTTTCTTCAACAGTTTCATTTGGTAATTAAGTACAAGAAAGATTCCCATAACAAATTAGCAGATATGTTGTCTAGGCCTCCTATTATGAATGCTTTGATTATCCTTAAAGGTAGTTCCATGGTACATGAATTTTTTTAGGAACAGTATGCTAACGATGAAGACTTTAAGGAAATCTATTCAACTCTAATTGCAAGAAAACATGTAGAAGAGAAGATTTTGGTTCCATATCAATAAGGAAAGAATGCAAGGAAAAGGAAGGAAGCTCAAGCCAATTTGGTATGGTCCCTTTGAGATCTTGGAAAAGATCGGAACTAACTCATTCCGCCTTAATCTTCCTCCATACATGCACATTTATTCAGTTGTCAATGTTGAGAATCTGAAGTTGTATGAGCCTCCAATGATACTAGATGAAGACACAAACATTCAGGTTCTATCAGTTGATGATCTTTCACTGAAATACATGTCAGAGTTGCCAGAGGATGTTGTCTTAGATAGAAAAATTAGGACTTCATGAAGACGCGAAGTTGAGTACCTCATAGTGGGATTGAAGGGGATGAATCCAAGCAAGGAAAGATGGATGGAGATTGGTAAAGTGAGGGAACTTTACCCTCACTTAATTTTTGAGTAACCAACTTTCAGAGGTCCAAAAGCTCTCCAATGAGGAGGACTGATCTAGAGGATCTTCATCAAAATTTGAAGTTTCCCATTTGTCTCCAGAATTGACATCACTAGGAAGAGCTCAAAATCCTAACTCTAATACAACTCGAACGGAGTCAATCGGAGCTATGGAGCTCAAGTTATGCTTGGTAAAACGTTGGTCAACTCAGGGGCTCAGGCTAGAAAAAGGTCAAAATTCAACATCGCTAAAAGTAGTCAAAGTTGGTGTCATCGTGAGGAGCTTGTTGAGAGCTTTCCAATGACATTCATTTCGCACAAATTGGAGTTTGTTTTCACAAGTTACAAGTCAAATTTCACGCAGAGAAGGTTGACTTTTGACCATACAGATGTTGATGTTAGCATACTAACATGGTAGTCTGTATGGTACATATAGTGACATTAAAGAATCTAAACCTTGCATGGGGTAGGTGACATGGAGGGTCGTACAATTTGTATGATGACGTGATAGTAACATGGCAATCTTGATCAGCAGTTGAGGTGGCATCTAGTCAGCAACATCAGTGAATGAAGTTGCACCACGTGGCACCTCCTTATTCTCCTTTAGTGACGGTTTGAGTTTGTTTCAAGTTTGTTAAAAATGTGCTTGGTCTCTCCACTCCGAATGGTCCACTTAACCAGTGCGCCACACCCGATGCACTCAACCATAAACGGATCCTGGTTTCTTTTGGCATATTACAATTGAAATTTCAATTTTAAAAATAGAAAGCCAAGGGGTCAAATTGCCAACCTCCCCGACCCCAAAATGTTTGGCTACCACTACACCAATGAACAATTACAAGTAGAATGCGGGGTTGGTTTGGTTTTGATGAAATGTAAAACTCGATTATCCCCTTATTTCAACAAATACCCTCTATATTTTGAAACAAAAAATATCCTAATGATTGTAAAAGATTAAAATAAATGTTGTAAAGCTCGAAAGATAATATATTAAGTGGCTCTAAATCATCAAAAGGAGATTATGTGGGGAATTTAGTGATTTTAATAAGGGATATTTTCTAAAATCTTTACCTTGTAAAGGGGATATTAGGAGATTTTGAAAACAATTTGGTTGAAGGCCAAGTTAGGTAAACGTTTTGTATAAAAGGGGGTAGTGTAGGATGGGAAAGGGAAGTGGTGACTTAGAGAGAATTATTCTTGGTGAAATCTTGCTCAAATTTTGTGCTTTTAAGGAGATTGTTCTTGTGCACTTTGGAGGAGCTTTTCAAATTTCTTGCAAACTAGGGAGAAACCATGCCAAAGTTATGCATTGATTTTCTAGAGAATTAATTGAATCAGTCCACTTATTTGAGAGGGGCTCGAAGACGTAGTTGTTTTTACGTGAACTTTGTTATCAACTCTGTTTGCATTTCTCTCTTCTCTCTTTTTTTGATTTCATCACTTGTTATTTTCATTTATTTAATTATGCTCGTGTGTTAATTTTATTTAATTAATTTTGGATTTAAAATTGTAATGTTACACATTCGAACGCAATTTTTATAGATCCGAACAATAGATCGCCATAGGACCTTGTTCATTACCATCCATAAGATCTTGTTCAATAGTATGAATGTTGTCATCATCCATGTCGACATTCATCACATCATTCTTCTTAGTTTCACTAGCTTTGACAAATGAAATTTTAATGATTCGACATAGGGTTGGTAAAGATTTGAAAGTTTTGGTTGGGAGGGGAAACAAATTTATTCCTTGATTATTAAAACCTCCAATGTGAAGTCGACCAAAATCAATGAGGTCTTGCACAAGATGCTTAAAACACTTACGATGTTTTGTATCATGTCCATTTTGTTGGTGATAATGGTAGTAATAATTCAATCTAAAGTTTGGAGGTAAAGGCTTATTAGGATCAGGAGTTTTAACGAGAGGCAAAGTTATCATTTTCTGTTCAAAAAGTTGTGACATTGTACTATGTAAGGTATCACGTAAGGGAGTAAATTTTCTAGTTGGATCCCCAATTGTGAAAGGGGTCATCTTCCTTATAGAAGCCACTTAGGTATCAACATGTTGAGTTAGTTGAGGGGGTTAAGTTGAAGGAAGCCTTTATTATGTTTTCTAAAAGGTTGATAATTGTTTTGATTTGCAGATTCAGACTTCTCAGAATGGCTAGAGGTGGGTTTTGTTTCACAACTACTAACCAAATTTTGATAATCACGAAGGGCAATACACAAGTGTACAAAGGAAGGAAACTTCATCATGGTAAGCTTATCTTGTATCTTAGTTTGCAAGTTCTCAATGAAAATCCATTGAAGGTGAGGATCAAAAATATTTACGTCAATTTGGGAATAAACCATATTTGGTAATGTGAAATAAAGTCAGTAACTTTTTCATCATCTTTTGCTTACATCTCATCAAATCGGCTAAGGTCATCTTAGCAGTCATATTCACTTGGAAATGGTTTATAAAGGCCTAAACATGTTTATTGAATAAACGGATTGAGTTGTTCGGTAATGAGGAAAACCATTCTAAGGTAGTATCCTTCAAGGACATAGGGAAAAGCTTAGCCAAGAGCTTATCCTCAAGGAAAAAATCACTATATAATGTGGTATAATCGGAAATATGGTTAGAAGGATCTCCTTTCCCCCCAGATTTCTCAAATCTAGGGATCTCTAGACCTTGTGGTATTGGTGTTCTCAATATCTCCGAGGATAAGGGATTGCTTTTGAAATAGTATGTAGGTTTCCCATTTTAGTTTTGGTTTATGATGGAAATTTTCTTTTGAAGGGATGACACATTTTGAAAAATTTGATTGATGATGGCATCATTGGTTGTGTTTTGAGATGGGGGTGAATATGGTGGAGGTGTGTTTGTGTTTGAGGGAGTAGTGAATGGAATGCTTATGGGAGGTAAAGTGGTAGGATATATGATGTTTGATGCCACAAAGGTACTAGGAATGCTAGTGGAAATACCCAAGGTAGGAATGAAATTGCTAGTAGGTTGCATCGTTGTTGTAACTTGAGGGTTGGTATAGGTAGGAATAGATGCAATGGTTGTAGTAGGAGGAATATGAGTTCCTCATTGACTTTGGACATTGTTCAAAGGTAAAGCACAACTAGTTGTTGAGGTAAGATGTTTTCCAAAAATATAAGCTAGGTTATGCACAATTTCAACTCCTTCTTCACTTTCAATCATGTGATTCATGTTATCTATGGTAGGGATAGTAGTGGTTGAAATTTTTTCAGTACTTAGTTGATGTTGTAGGTTTGCTAAGTCTTCATGGATTTGGTTTATTTTTTCTTGTGGAATACTAGCAACCATTGTTTCAACACTTGTCACACTACTTGAAGGCAAAGAGTTGTTAAGGGTATGGTCCATACCTATTGAACTAGTGTCAACACTAGTAGTGAAAGAGCTATATAACCCAAGATCCATGATTATTGTGCTATCGTGAGATGACATGAGTCTCAAACTATGTTTCACTATAGTATTAGAAATATGACACCAAGTTGTAAAGCTCATGCAAGGGACAATCAAGGAAAAGAAAGATGCAATGAACACAAGTTAAATGACATTCTCTAATTATGATTCAAATGAAATTAAGCTAGATTCAATGAAATGAATGTAATAGAAACTCAATAAATTGAAATAGAAATGTAACAACAACAAATAGAAATAGAGAAATAGAGTTTTTAATGCTGTAAAATGTTGTTTAAGATCTGACACGGGACAAAATCACCTAGAGGGGCGTATGAGTCCCAATTAGAGATTTTCAAGGATTCAAATGTTGATAAAGAGTCAACATAGAATACCAAAAAATTAGGAAAAACCACTTGTACTAGGACTAAATCACCCAAAGGGGTGTATGAGTCCCATATTAGGGTTTTTGCACAAATTTCAAAAAATTATGAGTGAATGTTATGTTTTCTAGTTTGTATGATGTCTAGACTAAGTGAAATTATAGATTTCAAATGAGTTTCAATGATGCATGATGCAAAAATGAAACCTAAATGCACTTTCACTAATGCAAGGTTTAGAAACCCTAGATACTAATTAACTAATGCAACACCTAATGCAAAGTTAGTGCAAGCTAGATCTAGGACTATGATGCACTCCAAATTAGAAAATAAGGTGTTCTAAAGGGTAGGTTCACCAAAATGAAATGACAAAAATCATCGCTCTATCATTTAGGGACATAGAACAACCAATTTCTGATAAGTTTCACTTAAGGATACTTTAGATATCTCAATCAAGGGATATAATGAGGGAAAGCGATCTTAAATAAGGTGTCCTATGGTGTGCTTAGAGACTAAAAGGGGGTTCACCACCAAACAAAGGCTTGGAAAGACAAGAAATTTAAATGATAGGAAAGACTTAAGTAAATGACCTAGAAATGAACTCAAATCAGAATAGTAAACTAAGAAAGTAGAGAGATGCACATGGAAACTAAAGAGGCTTGAATGAGGATCTAAAATTTTGATAATAATGAATTTTAATGGACACTGGGACTCATACACCAGTAGGGGTGATTTAGTCCTATTTTAGGGTTTTGAGTCAAAACCCTAAAATTTTGAAACTGCTAAACAAGGATCCACAAAAAATACTTGAAATCTTGTATAGTAGGATACACCACAAGTGGTGATTTATTCCTAGTATCAAAGTTGATATGAAAATTTTATAACCTCTAGTGTTCTCCTGTAGCTTCTCTCCTATCGAATATCTAAGCCTGAAACATTGAATTGCAACCTATAGGTGACTTTTTGTGATCTTACAATGTAGATGACAACTAGACAACTTTGCAACTTTTCTCCAATCTTGTTCTTTAATAAATGTTCAACCTAGATCTACAAATCACAAATAAAAGAGAGGGGAAAATGTTGTTTTATTAGTGGATAGGGGTTTTCCTTGGTCAAACCCCATTTTCGTAATCAAACCTTGAAATGAATAGAAATAGAATGGAGGAATGATGAATGAACAACTATGCAATGTTGTAACTCACCAAACCCTTAAACAAAAAACTAAAATCTTGTAAGTAATGGCTAGAATGAATGTGGATCTTGACTCTTGCTTGAATGATATGGATCTTGTCTTGAATTCTTGCTTGAATCATAAAACCCTACATTGCAAATGTTAGCTCAAAAACAAACATGATGCTTGATTCTTGAATAATACTCCAAAATGATTGATAATCAACTCTTGAATGCTCTTGAATGCTTTAGAATGCTCTCATTAATTTTATTGCTTGTTAACTCACTAGGTGAAAATATGTGAAATAACCTTGTATTTATACTTGTTTATGCCAAATTTCCCAAAATTACAACACTACAAGCCGACATTAGATCTAAGAGAATAAAATCCTGCCAATAATTTGAATTCAAATTAGGCCCAAGCTAAGTGGGACTCATATGCCAATTGGGGTGTATGAGTCCTAGTAGGCTAATCTTAGGACACACATTTCAAGAAATGCTTAGTTTTATGATAAATTCAAGTTTAGGCCCTAAAACTTAGGTGGAACCCATACACCCAAGGTGGCTTATGAGTCCCAAATCACTAAATTTGGGCCATACAAAGAAAAATCATTAAATTTTGATTGGTCAATTGATATATGTCAGGATTATCCTCAAAAAGATGCATTAAATAAGGCTTTTGGATGCAAAATAGGACCAAAAAAGGCATAAAGAAGCCCAATTTTAGCAAGGAGGACCCAAACAAGTGTGAAAATGTAAAGGGCTACATTTTTATACACTATACTAAATTCCACCAAAAACCTGTTTGACTCAATTGGAACTTGGAACCTAGTTCCTGGTTCCAAGTTTTTCTTGGCTCCAACCTCCCACTAATGTCTCTTTCTTCAACTAGAAAATTCCATAAATGCTCAAAAACTCTTGAAACTACCAAATTTTGATATATGGAGGCCTTTTAACTGTTATATCACATTTTTGCATGGATTTCAAGAGGGGGAAATGGTGCCAATACCTCATTTATGGATTGTAAACTCATTTTTATTAGAGGGCCATTCCTATCTAATATTTTTAGTGTATTTTTTGGGGGTTTGTTCACTTCAACCTAAGATTCATCAAGGTAGAGGTATGATTGTGGTACTAGGATTTTTTTGGAGAAAATATAGTATATCAATTAATAAAGTTAACTACATGTTTACCATGTATACCAGAATGAATTTCATATTGATATTTCCAACATGGCAAGCAACAAAAGAAGAAACCACCAAGGATAATTACATAAACAAACAACAAAATCCTATTCAAGCCAAACCTCCTACTCCAACCAAGTCTCTAAATCCCAAGCCCATAATAATCAAGTTCATCATGAATGATCTTTAAAAACTTCTAAGAACTATCTTTGGCCAAATCAACCCAATCTCTCACATTTCAACTACATAATCCTTCAAAGGCTCATTTAGCTAAAAAATTAGCTACCTTATTCCATTCTCTAGGGACGTGGATAGAGGAGATAAAATCAAAGTTTGTGAATAGAAAAAGAATTTGTTTAGCCACCAAAGCCAAATTATAAGACTCTTGAAAATTTATTTTATTTATAAGGGATGCCAAAAATATAAAATCAAATTTGTAGTTGACCTTTATCCATCTCATATAAAAATATTGTGTCAAGTCTTGAATGATTATCCAAGACTCCATTTGATTATTAGAGTAAATTCACATATGAGTAGAGAAAACAAATTGAACCAATACCTTACTATCTTGGCAAATAGCACATAGCCTTGTAATAGCTATATTTCCCCTAGAAGATCCATCTTCATTAATTTTAAAAAAACCATAGGAAGGAGGGAACCACTTTCTAGATCTATTCACCTTCTTGGAGATATAAACTTTATTTCTAGATCTACCCAAAGAGGGAGGCAAAAGAATCAGCTCAAAGAGATTAATAAGGAATAAATCAAAAGAAGTATGATGATTATTAGAATTTAAATTGGCTTCTATAGTTTCTTTGATCATACCTTTGATTTTAATCCACACTCACATGTTTTTACTCTATCCCCCCTAAAATATTCAATGATTTCATTCTAGCCAAACCTACTAGCAAATAAAGGAGGGGCCAACATCCCACATGGATAGAAGGAAATTAGAGGTTGGAATTATTCCCATACTATTTCAAAACTTAACTAGGGAAGTAGCATGGATGGATGGTGTATTCCAAAACTTATACCATAAACCCCAAATTTCCTTTAAAAAAGGCATTGAAAAATAGATGACTAATACTCTCTTCATGACTACCACAAAGAAAGAAAATAGAGGGCCCTTGGAAATATATATATCTAATGTTATCCTAGATGAGACATTTATTATGAATTAGAAAGCACGTGAAGAAGTTACACTTAGGCCAACCACACTTGTTTCAGATTCTTTTCCACCAAGGAAACCTAATAATCTCCACTCTCTTCATTTCCAAAAAATGATAACCATGAGAAATAAAATACACACCATTTGGATCATGGCCCTAGGAAAGAATTCTAAACTCTTCCAAATAGCTACAAGGTTTTGTAGCTAAAATTGAGGTAAAAGTATTATATCCTTTCTTTATCCTTCAAAAGACCAAATCTAAGGCTCTTTCCACTAATGAACTGGTGATCTCCCCAATTGAATGGAAAGAATAAATCAACACTTTGGTCCACCAAACTTTTGGAAATATGTTATGAAGAGGCTGAAGTTGAGAAGAGATAATGGGGGGATGATTGTCCCAAGAATCATCCCAAAAAAATCTCTATTACCCTTATTATCTATTTAGAAGATTCCCTTTTTTATAAGTGAAGCCTCCCTTTTAAGAGTATTTTAGATCAAGGAATATTTCTCAATATATTTCACCCATGGAATATCAATATCCACCACAACTTTGGATTAGATAAATGAACTAGATAGTGATAAATAAATCACAATCAAACTGAGATCACTCAATAAATCTTAAGGAAACTGCATGCATAAATGAAGCAAACTTACAATAACAACCTTACACAATAACCTTGCTCAACTCCATTGCTCTTCAATTACACCTTGAAGAATGGTGTTGTAGTTGCTCTTAGAATTTAGCACAAAGCACTTAAATATAACATGATAATGAAATTATGTATATTTCTAGAGAGAGGGATAATGAGATGGATGAAGGTTATATTTATAGATTGAGTACATGATGTCGATCAATGATTGATATTGGATGGAAGAATGAATAGATCAATGAATGAGAATGCTTGATATGAATTGACTAAGAGTGATGAGGAGTTAATTGATTGTATGATTTGAGATAATTGATTGATTAGATAAGTATGAATGATTGTAAGTCGGACTAAATATATTAGACAAAAAATTAAATACATTGAAGAGTGGAGTAGGAGTGAGTGTGAGTTAACTAATGAGGTGGAAAATACATAGAGAATTAATAAAAGAATTAAATAAATAAATAATTTAATTCATGTACAAATGGGAAAAATAAATAAAATAATAATTTTAATTATTTATAGAAGAAGATAATGTATGGTTTAAAATAATTAGCTTAATTAAATAATTATAATGATTATTCAATTATTCAGATTTAGAAAAGATTAATTGAAGATAAAATAATTATACCATTATAAATTATTTAACCAATGCACAAGAGGAATAATTAATATAGAGGAAAATGATGAAATAGTGAATAAGAATTATTTAAATAAATTAGAAATAGAGGGAAATTTGAAATTTTAATTAATTAAATAATTAAAAGTATCTAAATATCAAGGATGAAGGGTAAACAATGTTAATTTAATTAAATGATTAAATTATTTAACTAAAATAAAATAGATAAATTGATGACATGATGATGAAAATTGGTGAATTTTTGGAAGAAACAAGTTAGTCATTTTTAGGTGTCTACATTTTACCCCTCTTTGAGACAATACCTTTTTACAATGTTGATTCAAAGAAAGTGTGAAGGATTTTGTAATCTCATGCTCTAGTTTTCCCCAACAAATGAAGAAATGGAGGTAGGATGCCCCCTCAAGAGGTTGGAAAAAACATATTTTTTTAGTTCAAAATCGCTAAAAAGTGTGATCAACTCAGTAGGTGTGAGTAAAATGGCAAATTATGATAAGAAAAGTCAGGTGGATGCAATGATTGGTTTGAGGATGAATTTGGGGAGGGAGGAGGAGGGGAGTGGGAATAATTAAGTTTAGGGTGGCTATAAATAGTAGGTTTAGGGGTCATATATCTTCATTTATATTCCTATTAGTCATAGATTTATAGAGATACAGAGCCCTCGAGACTGAAGTAGCTAAGATGAGAGTGGGAATTCCAATAGACCACTTTGCTAAGAGAGTCAAGACATATAAATGAACAAATATTGCACTAGTAGAGGTATGTACCTAACTCATGACCTTTAAATTTTATATTACGTGAATTTATTAGGTTTAGTTATTTAGGATAATTATTTTTGTGCTAGGATTGCTTTGGAAAAAATGATGTTGCAAATGGTGTATTGATGTAATTTGGCACAATTGGTGCTCAATTTTTCATAAATTAAGCACTTCTACACACTTGTTCTAGTAGTTTTCATCGGATTTAGAAGTGTACAATTGACATGTAAGCAAAAAATGATGGATAAAATAGTGAAATTGACTAAATTTGCATAGTTGACACCAAAATCGATGTAATTACAAAATTATGTTGCAACTAATCAATCAAATGGTATCAATTGAAATATGAAGTTATTAATTAGTGGGAAATCATTTTGTTAGGATTTTATAGCAATTTTTTGGTAAGTGTGGCTACTAAAGTGTGCATTATGGTTGAAGGATGTTTATAAGCCATTGATGTCTTCGGAGAAGAATCCAAAAGAAATTCTACTAAGGTGGCATCTCACCAATGATGAGCATAGATTTTTAGGAGTGGTGGGTTTATTTTACATCACCTATATGCTCAAGATTTAGGCTAATAAAGGGATTATGATTGAATTAGCCAAGAGAAAGCATATTGAGTAGTGTGCATTCTTTTTATCGACTGGTGAGGCAACAATCACCTCAAGGATGTGTGGAGAATACTAAGGATTTTGATCCATGGTGCTCAGGTTGAATATGACACAAATAGTGGGGAGGGTGCATTAAAGTGATTTTCTATGACAGATGATCTTTGGATTGAGGATTAGGAGATTAGTTTTAGCTATATGATGGCTCACTTTGATACACTACCAATAGTGATGGTAGCAGTGATTAGTGGGGTGTTAGTGCCAGATAGGAGAGGTTACAAGTTACTTATCATATATGACAGAGTGATTGAGAGGATGTTGGATGGGGGGTGACATATTAATGGGGTACATTTCTATTGGATACTCTATACCATTAGTTACATTAGTTGGCTTACAAGTTTGGATCCATCAAAGGTTGTGCAGTGATTCTACTACACATTTGGGCATGAGAGAACATAGAAATCACTAGATTAGTGGTTGATAGAGCATGGGCACCCAATTTACCATATTCATATCATTATGATAGTGTTGTGACCCAATAATGCTAGGTGATGTAACCTATTGGCCACAATCCTTGGATGATTTGGTGACATTTACTTTGAGACCATGGAGATAGTGAAAGGCCTAGACAAATGATAAAGATTGTCTACCATATTATCAAAAAACTCAATATTTGATTGGTTGCATGATGTATCTCATAGATTTATATCTACTTGATTAGTTACTTAGACAGTTTAGATGGAGATAGGATATCCTAGTTGGGGAGGCCCTATATGCCAGGTCACAACAAGAGGTCCCATATTGGGGCCCCATGATTAGACTTGATACCATAATTAGTGATTTTGAGGGGATAAATCCCATGTAGTGGGACTTACAACCAGATGTGGTAGATGAAGGGACTACATGAGAGTATGATGCTTGGTTGGATGGTCAAATACTAGCCCAATTGGAAAATCCTATAATGGGGGGTAGGCAAGGTGTAGATGAGGATATGAGAGGTAGAAGAGTTTACCAAGGAGTTGATCAAGGGGAGGATGGATGTGGGAGAGATGGTTGTGGGGGTGGAGATAGAGGAGGAAGAGAAGGTGGTGGGGGTGGAAAAAGATTATGAGGAGATGGTGGAGGGGGTGTGTAGGATCAGTAGTGTAGCCTATTGTATAGCAACCAATTTTATAGTAGTCAATGATACAATAGATAGTTGTATAGCTAGTGGTAGGGGATGGTGGGGGAGGAGATGTTGGATAGTAGCCACAATACAAGCCCAACTGTATAGCTTGCACACTCAACTAGCTAGTATTTCCATAAAGAGGGATGCAACAGTAATCTTCTTTTAGAGGTTAGAGCGGTCCCTACTCAAGGTTAGGGACATTTCCCAAGGGTCCATAGTAGAGATGATCATTGAGATCATGTGATTGTCTTAGGAGACCCTATACTACATATATTTATATGATATTTTCATACCTAAAATTCATCAATATCTAAGTTTCACATGTAATAGGTAAGAGATATCGAGGTATTAGAGATCAATGAGTGAGGAGGTGATGGGGATGCCACCTCCTAGACCACCATAGGGGTAGGATGATGAATAGGGATAGACAAGGTCTGAGAGACAAACAAGAGCAGGACCATGAAGGTCAAAGCAGTCCACCTCCTCCCATTCTAAGGGAGGGAGTTCACTATAGCTTTCTTTATATAGATGATTTCATTTTGTAGATACACTATTTTTTTTTCATGTGAGCTAATTGTATTGTATATTTATGGCTTAGGAGCCCATGCATAGACTTGTTATATTGATGTATCATGATACAATATGTTTTAAGATATATGACATGAGCTTCATTTTTGGAAATGAAATCTATGCATGTTTTGTGATGATGTTATGATTTCTACATGATGATTCTATGATATTTATGTGATGATTTTTATCTATATGGTGTAATATTTTTTGTATGTATCTAGGCTTTTTATGCATGTGATGAGATCTATAGATGTGGTACTATGATCTAATAATGGATTATTCTATAATATGAGTTTGTGGATTCTAACATGTTTATGTATGTAGGATATAAGTGAATTCTATGGATGAACTATTTTTTTGTGTGTCATGATACATATGTTATTGTGAGTTAGTATGATAGAAGAAAATGTAGGATGATGATGGTTATTGGTCGATATCAAGTAATGGAATGTTTAATGAATGAGATGAAATAGATAGATATGAGATATATTGAAATAGATGGGTATGGGATTGATAGATATTTTACATTTTTTGTGTTTTTTATCATCATGGAGTGTTTTATTGTGGAAAATAGGCATAAAAACTAATGCATGAAAAACCATGGTGACTTTGGTATCATTTTTATGGACCTTGACTCTGCAAACAAGAAGTAATATCCTCATGCATACTAGACATAATAGAACCTTGGTGGAATGTGTGGGGTCATCTCACAATAATGGGTTCCAAACTTGGGACATCCTTATTTTTGTCTGAAATTACATATTTTTAGAAAAAACTAATGATTTAAGCCTTGAGAAATTCCATTTGAAGGGTTTTAATTGAAGAGGGTTAGATAAGACCCCCTTAGATTAAACCCCGTTGCATAGAACCCCTCTAGTCTTAAAACATAACCACAATTGAGTCTCCTTCGCACCTATCAACATTCTGGTAAAAAAACCTTTTTCTTTACCTTTTGACGGATTGAATAAGGTCATTTAGAAATTGTATTTTGTATGTAACTCTTATTATAAACTTTCCAAAAAGTATAATTTTATATCTTTTTAATATTATTATTATATTTATATTTTCTTTCTTGTGAATGTTGTTTTTCACTAAGCATCAAGGTATTTGTTTCACACACAAAAATAAATAAAAAGATAAAGAAAAAAAATAAAAAAAGTATATTTCGACTAGGTATTGATGCTTTTGTTTCATACAAAAAATAAAATTGATTTCAAAAAATAAAAAACAAGTTATGCATGACGACATACACCTATATCCTAATTATGTTTACTTTGAATTAAAAAATTATTAAAAAAAAACTATGTAATAAAAAAATTATGAAAAAAATCCATGCATTAGATATTGATATTAAAAATCTATATTTTAAAAATTATATCATTTAAGTTAAAAAAATTATGTGTGATGACATAAACGCCACTTTTTAAAAATGAAATAATTTATTAAAAGTTACGTAAAAAAATCACAATTTATTTCTACATTTTTTTAAAAATATATATTTAGAATATACACACAAATCCTCAAAAGTCACTAGTTCACATCATCTCCAAATTATTAATGGTCTAGTTTTTATAGGTTTCATAAAGTGAAATTTTGTAAAAAAATTCTAATATTAATGTCCAACTTGGCCAAAAAGTGGGGCACAATATTGTGGGTTGACCTTGTGGGGAAAATGATCTTAATGAATGGTATTCATAGTGAAAAAAGGAATTTAAATGACCTTATATGCAAAGGAAGTTTGTCAATGCTATAAGCCATTCCAACACACACACGGGACATGCATGCCCTAGTAATGCAATAAGAACATTCATATGAAATCACTGACCCTACCCCATTCATGCTTCTCTAATAATATGGATATATTCTCAAGTAGCATAGGAATGGGGCAATATGATAAATCAATCAAATAAAAGGACTCATTGACTAAAAAAATCAACATCCAATAATTTTTTGTCAAAAGACATGTTTATTGAATAATGGGAAAATGGATGCTTTATAACCTCGGTCATAGAACACTACTTTTTTCCAATTATCATTCAAGGATGTCCTAGGAGTCCTAATTGGATTGACTATCAACCTCAAAGGTGATTCAATTCTCAACAAGGAAAACCTAGGAGGGGGTTCTTTAAGGTTTTAGGGGTTCACCACCAAGAAAATGCTTGGAAAAGACCAATAAGCATTCAACCTATAAAACCTAGTAATGCAAGCTAAATGAAGGATGCAAATGATGAAATAATGCAACAACAAGTTAGGATATGTATACTTGAAAATTCTGGTTCAATGTGACAAGGATTCTGGAAATGCAAATAAATTTTCAAAATATGCTATGGAGGACTAAGATTCCCTTACTATTGTCTTAGTCGCGTTGCTATTTTTCAACGTAGATGCGAAATTTTTGGATGTAGGAACTAGATTTGGAAAAACTCCTAAAAAAATACCTTTAGGAGGACTAAGATAGCCTAGGTGGCGACTTAGTCCTGTTTGGAATTTCTAGAATCTTTGAATGTGGTCTTGAGGCTTGATGTCTACACTTCCTTCTTCTCTGATCTTAGGTTCTGAAACTATAAAATAACCTACAAAACAAAGGAAATTGGATTGATTGTTTATGGGGGTTTTCCTTGGTCAAATCCCTTGTTTGGTAATTAAACCTTGATGAAAAAGCATAGATATGAAAATGGAAATGTTTGTGTTCTCTAATATTAAGTGTGTCTAAGATTATGCAAGCTAGAACATGGAGAAACCCTATTCAAATGTGTTAGAATAGATTTCCTAAAATGCAAATAAAAGTGACCTACAAAGGACATCTCTAATCACCCTAATAAGTCATAAACATGAAATGTACCTTCATTAGATAGAAAATAGAACAACAATGGAAGATGGAATCAATCAAGAAACAAGTCCTTAGGATTGGAAGAATGGATAGTTGCATCTCCAACCTAGAATCTCTCATGATCCTCCATAGGAATCTGTTATTAATATTTGGAAATTCTAGATCTTGGCTTTAAAAGGGACTTGAAAAACTTGTGAAAACACAATGGAAGGCTGCTCCAAGACTACAATTACCCACTTCTTGAAACTCTCCTTCAACTTTCTTTTCTTCAACTTACTTGTTTCTCGCTTGCTTTTTTTTTGTGTAAATGGGGTGTGGATCTTACTTTTATAGGAATTCCTATCTCATAGCCCAATTATTAGATCCCAAAGACCAACAAAATACTAGTTTAAATCAAATATTTTCATTTACCGCTCTTAATTTCAAAAAATAAAGCACTTAGGACTAAGACACACCCTAGGTGGCATCTTGGTCCCACTAGGTGAGACTAAGATGCCACCAAGGGTGTCTTGGTCCCACAAGGCTTAATTTTCAAGTTTGAAAGGTGGGTTACCAAGATTAATGGTTGTTTATGAATTTTGGTTAGGTTTATGATTGAAACATACCTTGGGATGCATAAAAAATGGGTCTTAGGAGCCCATAACAAGTGACCTAAAGGGAATTTAATGCAAGAGGTGCCAAAATAGGTCTAAATCAAGTGTGAAAATGCAAAGGTATGCATTTTTATACACTACATTCAACCCCCACTTTAGCTCCCATATGACACTATGGGCATATGCAAGCTAAAGTAATTCAACAAGTAACTTTATAAAAGGATACTCATATGGATTTGATAGGGAGAATGAAGCCCCCACTGTAGTTACCTACAAAATAGCAATTTTAGGAACCACATTCTGCATCATAGATTCATTAGTAGCTCAAAAATAATCCTCTTATCTAACTTTCCTAGTAAATTAAATCTAAGGGTAGATTTATGCCCCCCCTTGATTCTGGTTGCTTTATGAAGGTGGAATCAAGGTAGCAATCCAACCACATTGAACTGCACAAGCCCATCATAGGGAATTTCCAATTATCATGCCACTTGATGATAGACATTTGATGAGAACATGAGCAAAACCATGATTTCAATGCAACAAATGACATTGAAAATGAAGTTCGCTAGCTCCAGATATGTTAGTTTAAATAAAAAGAATTTATTTTCTTTTTAACAAAAAATGACCTAAATGTGCATGTATATCAAGATAAAAGAAAAGGTAAATCACATTCATTTTATCTTTTTTACCTTTCTGCAGAGTGAGCTTGGAGTAGAGTGAGCCACCATGTCGAGCAAGCATCCATCCACCCATCCACAGAATGAGCTTCTATGACAGGAGGTCGCATGTGGCGAGCTATAGTCTACTATGAGTGTATTTTTCCTTCTCTATACTTTTATTTAATATTTTTTTATGTTTTTATGAAATTTTTAGATGAATTTATAATCTAGGAAGGGTTTTTCTTTCATCTTTTTAGATTGTTGCAAAGTTTCCCACTTTGTTACAAAGTGTCCCAGTTGAGGAATAAAGTGTCTAGAATCCTTAATTAAGATATTCTAGAGCAACTTTAGAATACTTTTTCACCATTAAAGCATGAATTTAAGATTTTAAGATGCTTTAAATGACATTTTCCTTCTTTTCTTATGGAAGAATTCACCCTAGTTGCACCAACACCTGGGCATTCATACGTTCGACCATCTTCGAGAGCTTGTTGATCAACTACCCGAGGAGGATGTGTAGATCCTCTAGGAGATGGGTCTCTACTGGGCCTATCTCTCACCAACCATGTGCTATCATGCCACCATGTCGATGGCACTGGTATAGAGATGGGATGTAGACACCTGCACCTTCCATCTACCTATAGGAGAGATGATAGTCACACTGGAGGACATGCACTACATACTACAAGTGCCTATTTGAGGAGAGAGGGTATTCCTAGTGTAGGGTAGGAGATTTGAGGAGATTCGATCTAACACTGAATATTGCCTAGGAAAACTAGTTTGATGTAGGATCGTAGGATTGCACATTGAGCTTTCATAGCTTCTTTATGCACATTCACCACTTGTTAGATGCATCTTGATTTTCACAATAGCACTGGTACTAGTCCCCGATGGTCATAGAGCACATTTCGAGGGGGGCTAGTGCACATGATTCAATACATGGAACACTACAGTGTCATCTTCACATGGGGTCGAAGCATATTAGCGCACCTATACTATGACTTGGTTCGGTTTACTTATGGAGAGCTACACAACATGCTACACTACACCCTACTATAGACCTGGATCCTAGAGAATATTACCTACACTAGGTCTATAAGATTCCTAATTGCCACAATGGTAGGATACCCATGGACCTTCATTTATCCCCTTAGATAGGCATGGCAGCAAAGTGATGTACTATTATGTAGGGTTAGATTTAATAGAGTGAGCAAGGATGACATTGTATGGAGACCCTATTTGATGGAGCTATTCTAGTCAGAAACCTACAGGGAAGATGAGGCAGATGCAAAGGGACATGCTTTTGCTAGGACGACATGATCAGGTAGTGAGACCCTTCTACTATGATCATATTTTGAGATAATTTGGTTAGATACAAAGATGACCAACACTATGATCATCATACTAATGATCAGTATGGAGCACCTATGGACCCAGAGACCTCAAATGGCTAACAACAGAGGATGTCATCTGGAGAAATGTAGAGGAGGAGGATACAAACATGCCCCTAGTCTTTGATGCAGACTATGTCAACACGACATAGGAGTACAATGAGTGGTGGGAGGTGGTTCGGTCAAGAGATATCTTTCCTATGGACTATACTATGGGCTTCGTAGGAACTTTACCAGATCCAAGGGAGGACGACAGAGAGTTGGACAAGAGGGTAGATCCAATAGATCTATTCCTAGAGGGGGATTAGGAGTCAGAGGAGGAGGATGACGAGGAGACAGAGGATGAGCAGAGCCAGCCTATGAGCAAGGATAGTGACAGGGGTGAGGATAGTCCTCCTAGACCCGAGTGGAGAGATATTGTTCCCACATGGGTTATGAGGTCACAGTATACATGTGTCAGTGGTCGAGAGCACAAAGAGAGCATTAGGGTGTTCAAGATTCCTATGGATCATGCTACAGACCCAGGTGATGATATTTATTGTTATGATTTATGTTTTTATATATATCATGCTCATGTATATGTATATGTTATGATGATGTATATTGATTATTCTTATGATTTATATCTTGTAGGGCCCATGATAGATCCTGAGGACCTCTTCTAACATGAAACTACAAAGATTGTGCCACCCCTTCCTATAGATGGGGCTATGACCATAGAGTACTTTCCCCCACCATTCATGGCATAGTGAATGGACCTGTTTGATCCTTATCTGAGGCTTAGGGGAGCATATGATGGTGTATCCAAGTGCATTGATTGGGCTGAGAGTCGGGTATCAACATTGGTAGTAGAGTTAGAGGAGGATCAAAAAGCTCAAAGATCTAAGAGAGAGGCTATATTATAGTCAAAGATCGAGTGAATTTAAAGAAAGAATGTCAAAATCCAGGATGATAGAGACCATGCAGAGTGAGAACATGTGGAGGCATTAATATGTGAGGGGGATTTAAGTGGGACACTACAGACTTGGTGGGAGATTTCTAGCACAAGTAGATCCCAATCACACACCACTATCTCTCAATGGGAATGGACATCAAATCCCAAGGGATCCAACAGTCATAGGCCATAGTGACATTGTACTATTGATGAGATGTATTAAAACTTTTGATATTTATATATATATATATATAAATGAGCACACACACACATATATGAGCATGTTTGGATTTTATATTTATGTGTTAGATGGCAATGTGATTTATTAAATAATCTCTGCTAGACTATTCAATAAATATCTCCATGATCTAACATGTCTTTTCTTAATCTTTCTTAAATTTATGATGTAGTATGTTATGCTAAATTAAATGCACTTATGATATATCGTAAAATTTTAAATGCAAATAGGGATTTAATGTAACATAACATACACCATAAGGTTTGAATAGCATTGATACCTAAAGTAAGAATCCAAAACCAAATTGAACCCACTACTCCAAAATTCAAGAGAAAAAGAATTGTGTTAAGAACAAAGCAAGTGCGAGAGACAATGGCATACTATCCATTAACTTTAACAACATTGCTTTAAGAACTCACACTATTCAGAAAGGCTAGGTGTAGTACCAATGCAAATGCATAGCATTAATAGGTTCTCGAAGAGGTGTACCATCCATTTTGGATATCGGGTATGCTCCAGACCCATAGCTCTCTTGAACTTCATAAGGTCCTAACCAATTAGGGCTAAAGTTTCCTTTCTCTATTGGGTTAGCATTGACATTTCATTGATTTTCATATAGCACCAAATCACCCTTGTCAATTGAGTGGGGGATGACATGGTCATTATAACTTCGTTGCATTTTTTTATGATAACCTTGAAGATTTTTGAGGGCATTGGTGCCCATTTCATCGAGCATTTGAAGTTGGTGTAATCGTTTTTCCCTATAACTATTATCATCAATTAGTCCTTGAAGAGTGATTCTTAAGGAGCGAATCTCTAACTCCAAGGGCATAATTTCCTTGGCACCATAAACAAGGTTATAAGGTGTGTTTCCTATTGAATTTTTGACACTAGTACGATAAGCCCATAATGTGTATGCTAATTGTGTATTCCAGTATTTATTATGTTTGTTTACTATTTTTCTTAGGATTTGCTCAAGAGTTTTGTTAGTTGATTTGGCTTGTCCATTAGATTGTGGGTAGTAAGGCATTGAGAATCGATGTTGTATACTAAATCTTTCCAAGAACTTCTTCACATCATTATTCTTAAATGGTGTTCCATTATCTAAAACTAATGCAAAAGGAAGTCCAAAGTGAGCAATAATGCGTTCCAATATGAAACGAAATATTGCATTGGTGGTTGTTGAATGCAAGGGAATAGCTTCTACCCATTTTGTGAAATAATTTGTTGTCGTGATTATAAACATATGTCCTACAGATGAGGGTGGAGATATTTTTCCAATAATATCCAAACCCTATATCGAGAATGGCCAAATAGGAACTTGTGCATGAAGCATGAATTAAGTTTTGATGCTCTTAACACTTGTGACATTTCTTAATGTATTTTAAGCAATCTCATTCCATTTTTTTCTAATAATATCCCATGCAGATTAGCTTTTGAACTAATGATCTTCCTCCAAAATTCCCCCCACAAGCACCTGCATGAGCTTGTTCAAGTGTTATAGGGATTTTGGATTGTTTAAGACAAGTAAGCAAAAGGCCATCAAAGGACCGCTTATATAATGTCTGTTGGGATGATATATCTAGACACAATTTTTTGAAGATGAGAGAAATTATTTTTATTTGTTGGCTCGGGAAAGGTATTTTCTTTCAAATAATTGAATATCGTATCATACCATTCACTCGAGTCTTCAATTTTTGTTGCTAGAACTTTGTCTATTTTATCTTTGATTGATGGTGTCATAATTGTATGCATAATGAAGGTGAACTCCTTGAAGTTTCTTGAGGGGAAATAAGAGAAGCTACACTTGCCATTGCATTCACATGACGATTATCTTTTCGGGGGATGTTATCAATGGTGAATGATTCAAAATTCTCTAACAATTTCATTGTGAGGTCCTTGTATTTTGATAATTTTTCATTTTTTTTATATATGTTTATTTATTTGTTTGATGACTAATTATGAATTGCCAAACTCCTTAATGTCTCTAGTTCCCATAACTAGAGCAGCACACAATCCAATGAGTAATGCCTCATACTCAATAGTGTTGTTTGTACATAGGAAATTTAACCGATATGATAAGGGAATAGGATCTTTTGTTAGTGGTTTTATTATAACCCCCACGTTGGAGCTAGTTATGCACTTAGATCCATCAAAATATAATTCCCATGTATCTTGTTTGATTTTCAACACGCTATCATCAGGGAAAGAATCATTACAAGGTAATGCTAAAGGAGAAGGAGCATCAACCAACTGGTTGGTCAAGGCTTGACCCTTAATTGCTTTTGTGAAACAAATTTAAGGTCAAACTCATTCAACAACATTACCCACTTAGCTAAGCATCCAGATAAATCTGTTTTAGTGAAAAGGTGTTTTGAAGGGTCAAAATTCATGATTACTTATATTTTGGCATTCAATAAGTAATGTCTCAACTTACTAGTATCAAATACAAGAGCCAAACATTATTTTTCTATTGTTGTGTATCGTTCCTCATAATCAATCAATGTTCGACTAATATAATAAACATGATTTTATTTACCCTTTTAGTCTTGTTGAGCCAACAATGCTACAAGAGCATGTGCTAATGCTGATGTATAAAGGATGAATGGTTTGTTTTGCATAATGGATTGTAAAATAGGTGAAGTGACAAGATAACCTTTCAAACTTTGAAAATCCTGTTTATAATTCTCATTCCAATCAAAGTGTATGCCTTTCTTGAGAAGATGTGTAAATTGTAATGTTTGATCTACTAAGGATGCTACAAATCGTCAAATGGCTTGAATTCTTCCTTGTAAGGTACACAATTGAGAGATATTTCTAGGAGGCGGCATGTTAATGATAGCATCAATTTTCTTTGTGTCCACTTCAATTCCTCTATGAGATACAATAAAACCTAAAAGTTTTCCACTATCTACACCAAAGAAACACTTTTTCAGATTAAATCTCATGTTGTAATTTTGAATTCGCTCAAAGATATTTCAAAGAACATTCACATTGTCTTGTCTTGTTAAATATTTAGCTAGAATATCATCAACATAATCTTCCAAAATCTTATGCATGTAATCATGGAATATCAGTGTCATAGCTCATTGATATGTTGCACCCATGTTCTTCAATCTAAAATGTATCATAACCCAACAAAATTTTCCCCAAATAGTTGTGAATGCTATTTTGTACTGATCTTGAGGGTTGATGAAAATTTGATTGTATCTAGAAAATCCATCATTGAATGACAACAAAGAATGTCCCGAAATCGAGTCTACTATCATGTCAGTATTAGGAAGGGGAAAGTCATCTTTTAAAGATGGTTTATTCAAATCATGAAAATCCATACACATCCTAATACAATTGTCAGGTTTTACGACTATGACAATGTTTGAGATCCAAGGAGAATAATCTATAGGTCTTTTAAAACCTGCCTCAAGGAGTTTTTCAATTTCTTCCTTAACTAGCAAGGCTATTTTAGGGTTCATTTTTTGAATCCTCTGTCTAACAAGCTTAGCATTTTCATCAAGGACTATGTTGTGTGTTACAATCTTAGGGTTAACTCCCAAAATATCAGAATAATTCCTAGCAAAAAGTTTAGGAAAGTCATGTTCAAGCAAAGTTGGAGTATCCTCTTGTTCTCCATCATCTAGGCATTTTCCTATCTTAATTAATTTCTCTTTATCATTGATGTCCATTGTTATATCCACAATATCCCCTATAGGAAGTGCATTTGATCATGGGAATTCAAGATTGTATTCTTCATTATTCATGTATATCCCACCATTCTCTTTTTCTCCATCTTTTTATTTGGTGCTTATCATAACATAGGTAATATTTTTCTTGTGAGGAGTAGATGGTTTATCATAAAATCCTAGCATTTGTTTCAAGGCTTCCTCATCTTCAAAGTATTCCCATGATGGTTCAGAATTCATATCAAGCAATTCTGGATGCTTCAAAGTGAGATTTCTTTTTGGTTTACACGTAATGATGTTGATGTTTAATAAAGGTCTCTTGTTTGCTTGTGTTATCTTAGAAGGACAGTATCCCAAACCATTTTTTGTTTCTTATGTATTAGGTTCTACAGGAACACAACTTCCTTGTTCTTTCTTTCTACATCCTTTCCCACTATAACCCAATTTTTTCATAACTTCATAACCTCTTCCATAATTTTTTTCCATTTCTTTTGGGTTTGGTGGTTGTTGATAGTCTATCTCATCAAAGTTTGTTGTGTAGCTTGTGTCTTCTTCAAGAGTAGATGAGGTATATGCTTGCGAGTTTTCTCCCAAGTTCTATGTTGACATAATGATTGGTTGTTTTTTTTTCGTCCTCTTTTCTTGTGATTATATATTCTCCCATGAATGAAGGTGTGAATTCCAAGGAACCCCAATCATCATCTGCTAATTTTGACACTGTTTCCATCTCTTATGTTTCCTCTATCATAGGCTCTATTTTTTAGGTTGGAATTAATGTTTTCAGAGGACTGGTAGTTCCTTTTTCAATTTGAAATCAACTTCCAGGCTTGAGGTCCATTTCAATTTGGTATATATTGTTCTTATAGACATACTTCATGATACAATGAAGATTCGAAGGAACTGCATGCATCTCATGAATCCATGGTCTTCCTAAAAGAAGATTGTATGAAAGTTCATGAGGCATAACATGAATAGGAGTTTGTAAGGTATCATTTTTGACTGAAATAGGAAAATTAATCACTCCAAGTGGTTGCTTTCCTCTATTGTCAAATCCTCGAATTGATAAGGAATTAGGTTTCATTTTTGTGTTATCCACTCCCAACTTATCTAAAAGAAACTTACACTGCACACATTTAGAGCTGAACCATTATCAATAAGGGTCCTTTTTATTCCCATGGTTTTGTATCTGGCTATTATCATGAATACATCATATTTCTTTCTCATTTCAAAGGGAGGGAGCTCATGTTGGTGAAAGGTAATGTCTACATTAACTATATTCATTCCTTGTATTAGAGCTACCACATTGTTTACATTTGTATTAGGAGAAACCACAACTTATTGTAAGGCTGTTTGAGGCTAGTGTGGTAACTAGGCGAGGCTTGAATAAGATCCCATAAGGAAATCTTAGTAGGAGTATTCTTAGTTGTTCAACAAGATCATACTCCTTTCCACTATGCGATAGTAAACGAGGAACACTAGGAAATATAGGATTAGGAAATGGTAATGAAGCGGGATTAGGTTGAGGTTGTCTATTATTCCTTGTGTTATATGTATGAGCAACAATATTATAACTTGATTGTTGTGGCACACTTTCTTTAGGTGCTTCAAGGATAAGGACAAGTTTGTTTGAAGTTTAATGTTTATTTGAAGGTGGATAAACGATAAGTTGAGGTTGAATGAAATTTACTTCTCTTTGTTTAGGCTTGTTTGAACAAGCCTTATTGGATGAACCTTGCAAGATGAAGTCCTCAAGGGCTTCATCTAACATATCAAATTCATCACTAATAAAAGGCTTGAGGGTTATGCTAACTTGGACAAAGGGTTTGGACATAATTTAAATAACCATGAACCTATGTTTGTGTAGATTTAGTTTTTTGGTTTTCTAATGAATGTAAAATGAAATCTATGTCTAACAAAATGAAAGTGCGATAATCTATCTTTATCAAAAAATTATAAACATAAACTATGAAAATGCATGAAACAATAAATTGGAAAACTGAAACAAAAAACTAACTACAACATACAGAGGCATAAAAATTCACTGATTAACCCTAGAAACTTTAACCTCAAACTACACAAGGACTAAGACTCTAGGAAGGGTGTCTTGGTCCTCCTAATGAAATTTGGAGGTTCCAGAAACTAGAATAGACAACAAGCAACTCAGACAAGATTCTAGATCAAAAACCCTAAGAGGGACTAAGATGCCAGTAAGGGTGTTTTAGTCCTAGTAAAGGTTTTTCTCAGAAAAACAACAAGATCTGAGTTGATAATAGTGTTCCCAAGTTGCCTACCTAGGGACCTAATGTTTAGAAACATAAAACTATGTAAATGAATGCAAGAAAATGTAACTAGTAACAAGCAATTGAATGAATTTTTTTTCAATTTTGGATATAATAAGAATGTTTCTAAATGAAATTACGATGACTGATAATGTACTTTTCAATTTTTCAATGAAATGAAATGATGCAAGAAAGAAAAAATACAACCTATAGGCACTTTCACTAATGCAAATATGAGAAAACCTAGTTGAAATTTCACTAAATATGAGAAACCCTAGGTACAATTTGACTAATGCAAGATGCAATGCAAGAATGAATGCAACGTAGATCTAGAAATTTAATGAACTCCAAATTAGAAAATGAATGCTCAAAAATGTTGGGTTCACCAAAATGAATAATTGGAAAATGGATGCTGTATATCCTCGGTCATAGAATACCACGTTTTTTGAATTATCTTTCAAGTATGTCCTAGAAGTCCTAATTTGATTGACTATCAACATCAAAGGTGATTCAATTCTCAACAAGGAAAACCTAGGAGGGGGTTATTTAAGTTTTTAGGGGTTCACCACCAAGCAAATGCTTGGAAAAGACAAATAAGAATTCAACCTAAAAACCTAATAATGCAAGCTAAATGAAGGATGCAAATGATGAAATAATGAAATAGCAAGTTAGGATATGTGTACTTGGGAAGTATGGAAATGTGACAAGGATTCCAGAAATGAAAAGAAGCTGCCAAAATATCCTATGGAGGACAAAGATTCCCTTGTTGTTGTCTTAGTCCCACAATTGTTTTTCGGGGTAGATGCAAAATATTCAGATGTAGGAACTGGATCTAGAAGAATTTTTGAAAATACCTTCAAGAGGACTAAGATGCCCTAGGTGGAGGATTAGTCCCATCTATAATTTATGGAATCTCTAAATGTAGTCATGAGGCTTGATTTCTGCACTTCCTTCTTCTTTGATCTCAGGCTCTGAAACTATAAAATAACCTTCCAAACAAAAGAAATTGTATTGATATTTTATGGGGGTTTTCCTTGGTCAAACCCCTTGTTTGGTAATTAAACCTTGATGAAAAAGCATAGATCTAAAAAATGGAAATGTGTGTGTGCCCTAATCTTAAGTGTGTCTAAGATTATGCAAGCTAGAACATGGAGAAACCCTATTCAAATGTGTTAGAATACAATTCCTAAAATGAAAATGAAAGTTTCCTACAAATGAGATCTCTAATCACCCTAATAAGTCATAAACATGAAATGTACCTTCCTTAGGAAGAAAATAAAACAAAAATGGAAGATGGAATCAATCAAGAAACAAGTCCTTAGGCTTGGAAGAATGGCTAGTTGCATCTCCAACCTAGAATATCCCATGATCCTCCATTGGCATCCATTATTAATCTTTGGTACTTCTAGATCTTGGCTTTAAAAGGGACTTGAAAATCTTGTAAAAACATAATGGAAGGGTGCTCCAAGACTAGAATTCCCTGCTTCTTGAAACTCTCCTTCAACTTGCTTTTCTTCAACTTCATTTCTTCTCACTTGCTTTTCTTCTTTTGTGAAAATGGGGTGTGAATCTTACGTTTATAGGAATTCCTATCTAATAACCTGATTATTAGATCCTAAAGGCCAACAAAATGATAATTTAAATCAAATATTTTTATTTCCTGCTCTTAATTTCTAAAAATAAAGCACTCAATACTAAGACACCCTAGGTGGCATCTTGGTCCCATAAGGCTTAATTTGCAACTTTGAAAGGTGGGTTACCAAGATTAATGGTTGTTTATGGATTTTGGTTAGGTTTACGATTGAAACATGCCTCGAGATGCATAAAAAGGGGTCTTAGGTGTCCATAACAAGTGACCTAAATGAAATTTAATGCAAGGGGTGCCAAAATAGGTCCAAATTAAGTGTGAAAATGCAAAGGTATGCATTTTTCTACACTACACTTATACTGGATATGGCCTATATGCAGAATGGTGCATTCGATAAGGCATGATAGTTTGCATAATAGTGGCTAAATTTGGTTAGAAAAAATATAAATAGGTATTAATCTAGCTTAGCAAGAGTCTTTTATTTGTGACTTTTTCCTAAACACTCAATTTATTTAGGTAATGCATTTTTTCATTCTTGCTTGAGTCTCATGTCTAGGAATTGGCAATTTATTATGACAATGATGGATGAGTATAATATAGATTTATTACAGTTTTTTGTAAGTGAGATAATTTATTATGGATGATATGTGATAGTTTCATGGTGTCCATGAAATTTTATCCCTCTAATACTGACTGCAAGGATCCATACAAGCACTAGGTTGAGGAAATGTCCCAAGTTAGGTATAGGATTTGTTTATTATGAGATGGTTTTTGTGAAGTTTTATGAACTAAGATGGAATGGAATGTCTATAAATACTGATAAATATCAGGTTGTGATAGGTGTGGTAGATATATGAAATTATTTTATTATGGATGAAATGGATTAGACACTAATATACAGTGGATAGTGGCTTCTACACATGGTGTTTTTAAATAGGTTTTCACCATGGTACTTACCCAAGACACCACCTAAGTGGTTTTCACCATAGGGAGAATTATTTATCTTTACTTATCTTTTTTCTTTTATATATATATTTTATTTTGAAATAGGATACTCTAATATTCATGTAAAAAGATTCTTTAGGTGAATTCTATTGAAATTATCATCTAGCAGTTCACTCTCAAGTGTAACCAATTGGTATGCTTTAGATCCATAAGCTACTATAATGATAAAAGGTTCCAACAAATTTGGTTCAAACTTACCTTTCTTGTAGTGCTCCTCTAGTCATTGCTACTATATGTTTAGATTTTATCTTTTGTTAGACTGTGTGTTTATTTTGATAGACTCATATATTTGTTATGGTTTTATGATCGCTGGCTTTAGAGTGATGTGGATTGTTATACTATGATGAGATGATGCACTATATGGATGTTATGTTTCATGTTATGCTTTTGATTAACATAGTTGTTAATATGGATATATGATTATCTATTGATTAATGATGCTCTACTTTAGTCAATCTTGATGTGATTGTATAGGTGAAGGGGACGAGATTACATCATTTGCATGCGAGTGCCCTATGATTCTGTGATTTCTCTTCACGGTGTGACTGTTATGTTTTATCCATGTACAAAATTCATTTTAATTACAAGATTGTAGGTACACGACATCGTCTCCACCTGGTTGCATAGGTCTGAGCGAGTCCATATCCCAACGGTATTGTTGTTTGGGAGATAGTAACAGGGTTTTCTTGTCAAACCACAATGATGTCATAGTGTGTCGTCAGTTTGTGTTGGGTATGTTGTTGATTCATGTTGTCTTTGATGTTTTGATAATTTATTATTGATGGAAATTATATGTGGGAATTAATATTTAAGTGGTGGTAATGTTAATTTATGTATTTAGAGTAAAATTGTTATTTAATTTAGTTAATTTTATTTTATTCAGTTAGTAAAGTAATTTAATCCTCATGGTTAAATTTATGTTATTAAGTAAATAAAATAATTAATTAAATTTATTTTGTTGAGCAAATTAATTAATTAATTAAACTTATGTTGATTAAATAAATCAAATAATTAAATCTTAGTAAATGGATAAATTAATTAATTAAATTAAAGTTATTGATTAAATAAATTAAATATTTAAAGTTGTTTTGTAAAATGCATAAATTAAAAGATTTAAATTTATTTGAAATGATATTTTGTTTTAAATCGTTTTAAAAACAAAATATCTTAAAAATTCATAAGAGGGGAAATAACTATGGTGGTTGAGGGGATATTTTGAAAATTTGACTAAAATTGAGGAAAATTAATCGAAGATATTTTTTTTTTTTTTTGGAAAATTTAATGTTAAAATAGAGGAAGGCTTTCTCTGTATTTCATACATTTTTGGATTTGGAAGTGAAGATTTTTGGAGGATCTGGAATTTTGGATTTGGCAAGGAAGCACAACATCAAATTGTATTTCTTCAAACTTCATAACACAAGTTCTTTCTTGCTTTATTGTTTAGAAGTTTTGAATTTTAAATTTTGAAATCTTGCTGTGAGTTCTTGAAAATCTCTATAGAAAAAATGGAGAAATTCTCAAATTTTTTGTAGAGAAAACAAAAGGAAAACAACATAAATTATGGCAAATCAAATTTTAACAATAGAAAAATTGAAAGAGAAACAAAAGAAAAATTCGAAACCTCTATGTTTGAAGTTGGAACCATTACAATTTAGAATTTGAAATTAAGAAATTGTGCTTGAAAATTCTTCTACTGTAGTTTTTTCTATAGAAAATTTCCCAATTTGATCAGAAATGGA
>VDFB02000363.1:36477175-36505836 GCA_007258455.2 Sequoia sempervirens
AAAATTTTTATGCTTACAATTTGGAGAAAAGTGGGTGGGCTATGGCTTTGCTTGAAATCTTGAAGGAGATGGAGGCTTGGTGGGGAATTGGATTCAAAAGAAGGATTGGAGAACACCATGGGAAAAGCTTTCCAATTTGTAGAACAAAATTAGGTTCTCTCTTATTCTTGCTTGTTCATTTTGGAAATAATTGAAACCCTCTTCATGCTTGTTTTGAAATCTTTGATATGTTGTTGAAAAATCCAGCAAAACCCATGGAAACTAGATTTAAAATTTGCAATAGAAAGCTTAGAGAAATCCAAATGAAGAATTTCAAACTTCTTGAACAATTTAGAGAAAACCCAGAAAAATCCATCTTTTATTTTGCTTCAAATCTGCCTTCTTGATCTTTCCCAATAAAAATTTGCCCAATCTGGCTGTGTTAATGGATTTGGGTGTATATATGTATACATATATGCATACATATATCATATGTATTTATGTACATTGTTTTTATTTTATCGGTATAATTTGCCGTCTACGTACGGAAGTGGTTTTGGTAAAAAGCGAAATTTAAAGCAAATTAAAAATCAAAATTTTTGAGATTGTTTGTTCTATTTGGGCCTTGACGCCCCACCATGGGGCTGGCTGTAATTGCGCCATTGTACCTTCCTGAGGCAGTGGCCCCATGGAGGGTTGGAGGTACAGAAGCAGATCCCAGCGAGAAGTCCGAGCCTATCTTTGGGGAGTTCTAGCATGCTTGGCGAGGGAAGCGGCGCCTTTTCTTTTTAAAAGAAATAAAAGTCTTTATTTAATTTCTTTTTTTTATGTTCTCAGTTTTTTAAAAATATTTTATATTATATGTTTATTTTAATATATATAAATATTATATATATATATTGTAATATTATAATATTATATATATCGATATATATAATAATATTATAATATGGTATATATATAATATGTATATATTGTTAAATATATATATATATATATATTTAATATTTTAATTTAAATAAATTTTGTTATAGGGAATATTAAAAAATAGAATAGTAAATTGGGTATTTTTAATCAGGCATTTAAAAGAATTATTATATAGTTATAAGATGATTTATTAAAATATAATTTTTTCTTAATGAATTGATTTTTACTGTCAATAGAAATTAAATGAGGTTTTTTTTTTAACCAAGGTTATTTAAATTTTGCCTTAATCGGAAAATCATGGAAATTGTAAAATGGGAGTTCAAAATTTATATTTAAATAATTTATGTTTATGCAAATAAAATGATATTGTATTTGACATATTAAGTATTGTTAAATAGTAAAAAAAGAAATTTTAAAAGGATATTCTAGAGGAAATGTGTCTAGCGAACGAGCAAAGGTTTTAATTAAAATATTGATTTGGATTTGGTCAAATTATTTATCTTTAATGAAATATAGATTAAGTGATTTGAATAAGTGTTTATTTATTTAAATATCCCGATTATGAAGATAATTGGTAAATAGAGAGTTAATGATTGTATTAATTCAATCGAATGACCTTATTTATTAAAAACGTTTGAATACGGAATTTAGGTATGGAACTAAGAGATAATGAAATATTTATTTTAATCAGTTATTTTAATTATCAAAAGTTTGATTTAGTTATAATTTAGTTTGATTTTTACGGATAATCGTGGCAAATGAAATTAAAGGGGTAGATTTAAATATAGATAACTAAAAGATGATTTTGATTCAAAATAGAAGCAAAACTAGATTTTATATTCAAATGGAATATCTAGAACGTTGAATTTTGAATAGTCAATGATTTATTTTAAGGATAGAGTCTAGATAATCAAATGTTTTTTTTAATAAGATATGTATTGGGAAATGGAATATAAAGTATTGTTATAGATTCTTAAATGATAATAGTGTGATTTAAGTATTTAGTATGTAAAAGTATATACATCGAGTAGGCTCTATTAAGTATATTTGTTGGAATGTATTCGTACTCAAGTAGAGATGAGACTTAGTTGGAGATTTAATTGATTTATTAATGCGAATTGAAAGAAAGACTGATTTATTTATCAAAACATTCTAAATACAGAAACAAATGAGAAAACTTAGAAATAACGAATGATTCAATGAACCATTTGAGATTGAGTTGTTGATTTATTGCTAGGATTGAGATAAAGAGTAATTTATTTAATCCAAATACTTTATAACACAAGTGTATTTAATTACGATATATGATTGTGAGGCGTAGAGTTATTAATTGGATTGATTTCAATTCAATGATGTTATTTATTGAAATGTCTGGATTTTAGAATATGGTTGTGTGGTTTAGAGTAAATGATCTGTTCTTTGAATATTCTATGTCGTGAAAAGAGATGAGATCAATTGATTGGATAAATGCAAGTTATGAATACTGTGTTTGATTGGATTTAAGAAATCCAAACAGTAGCTCACTTCATTGTCTGAAATCTTCCCAGTGGTTAATTGTTCATCCTTGTTGTGTTGTGGAATTAGTGTGAATATGCTGAAAGTCTTCCGTATAGGAGTTCTTTTATCGATATCGGTTGTGGCATGTGTGACAACCTTTGTTGTGCCTTGGGAAATGTGCATGTGACACCAAGTCATTTCAACTGGTTTTCACGTTCGGGTTTTGTAATTTGTGCCTCCTTGGAAATAGGAGAAGGTTTTGTATTATGTGCCTCCTTGGATGGAGTGGTTTTGTTTTGTGGTTTTCCTCCAGTGTTTGGAGAGGGTCTTAATCTTGTTGCTTCCAGTGATGGTGTGAGTTCTTGTTTGTTACCTCCTGGAATGGAGAGGTTGTGTTTATCTGGATACCTATTCTGGCTATTACTGTGAGTGTTGTCTTAGGAGAGTGGCTTGCAATGGGCGCCAGCACACAAAGTGGTGCCAGGATAACCCTTTGCAAGTTGGTTAATTTAGTGATAATTGAATTAAACTTTTAGAAGCTTAGGTTGCATCAAACATTAAACAAGATAATTTGTGCCTCGCTCATGGACCCAAGGGCTAGTTCGAGACTTGGGATGAGACAGGAAGGCCTGGAATGGCAAGATCACCTATCTCGTCTTCACGAGAGGTATTTGAGTCCGCATGAGTGGGCATGGGTGCCAGGATTTCAGTAGAGGCCACCAGGATAACCCAAGGTGGGGGCCGGAGCCTAGGAAGATTCCCAGAGGATATCCCTTGACGAGCTATGCGATGACACTCTTCCTAAGTCAGCAGCTTGTTTATGTTATTTGTGACACTCTTGATCTATTCTATGTTTGGAAGCAATGTAACCTTTGGCAATGTTGTGTGAGTCATACCCAGAGTTGTGTGTATGACCGTTCAGTCATGTGATTAGGTCTTGGATTTATTTCGTATCAGTTTTGTGTGGCCCGTGCCTAGTGGTAGATGGTCTTGTGTAGGAATTCTTGGTTACTATCTCGTAGCACAGAGGGAGTGGGGCCTTTGGGTTCCACATGGTCGGGTGGCGTGCATCTTAATCCGTTGGTTCTTCTTCATGTTCGTGTGATCGTGTTTTCCAGTTGGAGAGCTCGTGGGAATCAGTTTCTTCTTATGCCTTGTTCTCTTAGTTCTTAATGTATCTTATTACCCCCTCAGTTGTTATCGAGGTGAAATTGTGTTATGTAATCATATTTGTTGGACTTACCTCATTCGGGGAATGAGTATTATAATCTTATTGTAAATCATGTTATTGAAATCTTTTGATATTTCTTATCCTTCATTGTAAGTTATCTTGTATGGAATGTATGTTGTTTCATTTCCTTAAGTGATTAATGCTTCAGTTTATTTTAATATTTGTTGTTGTTTGGGTTTTAAAGTAATCTTTGTCTCGTGGCCTTAGAGGTTGTTGGCAATGTATATTCATCTTTCATGTTGTTTGTACTTAACAAAAAAAAAATTGGTGCTTTTAAGTAGTGAATTTCAACTTCCTCTAGGGTTGCGTGGTGGGGCATTACACATGGTATCAGAGCTTAGGTTTAAACACAGGGAACTCTGGGATTATGTTGGACCCATTATGTTGTAAGTCGTGTAGGTTTATACTCTAGGCACTATGAGCCCATTGTATTGACCTAGTTGTTTTTTTCTCTTTCGTGTGGTTTTCCTCTTGGGTTGATTTCTCTTGTGTGCCCAAAAGTTGTTGTTAAGTGGTATAGGTCCAATAGTGCAGGAAACTAGTGGAAGGGATAAGGTCCTCGGTGTAGTGCGCAATGCATCGATATCCTTTCTACTGGAAGAATGCATTATGGACAGCTATGTAGTGTGTGTTTTGGTGTGTGTTATGTGTGTGGTGGAAGACAACTAGTTTTGATGATTATTTATGCCCTTTGCATGTCTGCTGATGAATGCTTTGTGAGAATTGGTTAGGTCACGAACCTACCAAGAATTGTGTTTTGATTGATCTCCTTTTTGATGTACTTTTGTTGTGTAAAGGAAATGACCCTTGAGTGGTTCTTGTGTGTGGATTGTAATGTGTTGTTTAGGTGTGTCCCAAGTACTTGTTGGGGCGAGATAGTCATAGGACCTCTTGCCTTGTGTGCCTTAGTATGGCATCTTGGAGGGTGGAATTTTCCAACCTTGTCTTATGTTGTGGAGGATTGATGCTCCTGTTTTAGAAGCTCTGTTTGACCTTGAGGGTATCAAGGAATTCCTTGGGTGTGTATCCTCTTTTGGAGTCTTGATGTTTCCTTCTTCATGCAAGTATCTGATGAGTGTTCTCTTGTGCCTTACCTTTTGTTCGAGTGATTGCTTGATTGACCCTTATGTGGTGTCAAAGTTGCTTTTGCATGTTATATTGATTAATGAACTATGAAATGTGTAACAGGAAATGAATGAATATGTTGATTGGTTATAGAGATTTGTGCATGCTCTCATGTGGTTGATGCATTGTGTGGAAGTGCGTGTGTGATTATGAAACCATGATTATATTCGTACCTATGTTAGAACTGTGAATATCTTGTCTTCTCTCTCTTTCTATTGGGTTAACGAAGATGTTTGTCCTTAAATCAGTGGGATATGTTGCATTTTATGAGAAATGTTTTTGTATTCATGAATGTTTATTTTATTAGATTGAACCTTGGGTAAAGGACCTAAGTCCCCAAGTTGCATTCATAAACTATGGAAAATGTATAGTACGAATAGACAAATCGTTTTGCAGCAAATAAAAGTTTAGAGAGATGAAACTAGTGAAACAACTGCATGTTAAAGATAATTGCATTATAGGTGCATATGTTGTTGGTGAGACCTATAGTCCCCAACTTTATTGTTAAGACTTAAGAGATCATACAGACGTTAAACTATTGTACCTGGATTCAAAATGCAAAAGTTAGATGAACATTGAAATGATAATGTTACATACCTTGCCTTGTGTAAACATTGAAATGATATTACATTAGGTGTGGCTTTATGATGATTCTTGATGATGTGTATTGGTGCATAAGGCACTATGTATGTTAATCCATGATTGTGTGATTCAAAGATTTGATGGTGGGATGCTTCACCATGTTGATTGTATGGGTTGATAGTGTGTTAGTTGGCTTTGAGGGAGTTCTATCCCTATTCTTGCTTGTAGGCTTCCAGGAGTAAGCCTAACCCTTGGGGGGGAGGATGTAACACCCCTCCATTTTGGATATTTGGTTGGCAAGGTTCCTTGCATGTCTGATTATGCTTATGATGTGACTGTAAACTTAGTGATTATTTGATCATGAACTATTTGGTGGTGCACATGTTATATCATGATGAGACAATTGTGCCTGAACATGCTTGGACTTTGGAACTTGATTACTTGTGATTGTGATTGATTAAATGATGTGGAAGTTATATGTTGATGTGTTGTACTTTTATTCCGATGATATCCTTATGACATGATTTGGAGTAATTTAGAATATATCTGATTAAATGATGTTTATGTTATTGAGCTTATCTTGGATGTTAGATGCATCAGTTAATGATACTGTATTGGTGAAAGGGACGGATTGTATCACTCGTTTGCGAGCGCCCTACAATTCTGAGATTTCCTTTTTACGGTGTGATTGATCATATTATGTATATATATGCACGTTCGACATGCTCTTTGTTGCAGGTTGGCAGGTACATGACATCGACTTCACCTGGTTTCCAGGTTTGAGTGTGTCCATTGACCAACGTAAATTAATTGGGAGATAGTAGCTAGGTTTTCCAAACCAAATCGTCACCCTAGTCATAGCGTGTTGTTGGGTTGTCGTCAGGGTCAGTTGTTTTAACTTGGCCAGTTTCCCTGGCGTGTTTATTTAATTCCAAGTTTAAAGTTTATTAAATGTCTTGCGTAGTTTAATTGATGATTAAATGTGTTTCGTTGCAATGTTGAAATGTGCTCTATTTTATTGATTTATTTGATGAAATTAATAAAATGATGATTGGGTTATTAATTAATTAGATTAATAGTGGATATAGTCTAAAAGATGATTTAATCTATTTAGTTTCGATAATTATATGCAATTTATCTCGTTTGTTAATTGGATTTAAATTAATTAAATAATTCTTTAGTTACTATGGAATTGATTTATTTAATTAATTAGATTGAGTTATAAATGGATTTTTTTTTAATGAATAAATTTGAATAAAGGAATTATATTGTCTTTATTGAATATTTAGATTCAAATTACAAAGGAAAATGGAAAATCACATTTGAGAGTTGATTTAAATGAAAATTTTGAATTTTGCATGAGAATTATATTTGGAATTAAAGAGTGTTTTTAAAATTTAAAAATAGAAAAGCTTTTTAATGATTTAAAAATTAGGAAATGGGCTTTTGAATTAAAAAATTAGATAGTGGGAATTGTAGGGTTTGCTTGACCTAATTGAATAAAAACCCTATTTTGAAAAGAAAAAGGGGGAAATTTTTAATCTTGCAATTTGGAGAAAATGGGGATAGCTATGTTTTGCTTGGGAATTTTGGAGATGGAGGCTTGGTGGGGAATTGGATTCAAAAGAAGGATTGGGGAACACCATGGGAAAAGCTTTCCAACTTGTAGAACAAAATCAGGTTCTCTCTTATTCTTACTTGTTCATTTTGGAAATAATTGATACCCTCTTCATGCTTGTTTTGAAATCTTTGATATGTTGTTGAAAAATCCAACAAAACCCATGGAAACTAGATTTAAAATTTGCAATTGAAAGCTTAGAGAAATCCAAATGAAGAATTTCAAACTTCTTGAACAATTTAGAGTAAACCCAGAAAAATCCATCTTTCATTTTGTCTCAAATATGCCTTCTTGATCTTCCCCATAAAAGTTTTCCCAATCTGACTGTGTTAATAGAGTTGGGTATATATATATATATATATACATATGTATATCATTTGTATTTATGTCTGTTGTTTTTTTATTTTTATCTGGTATAATTTCGTCTCTGTGCAAGGAGGTCGTTTTTGTAAAAAACAAAATTTTAAATAAATTAAAAATCAAAAATTTTGAGGTTGTTGTTGCTTGCCCAGGCCGCCATGGGCTGCATACATGAAGCCTGGAGCCTGAGTAGTCCCAGGAGGAAAACTCTTTGGGGAGTTCATAGCTGAGGGCAGCGCCCCTTTTCTTTAAAAAGAAATAAAAGTCTTTATTAAATTTCATTTTTTTTTTATGTTTTTAGATTTTTTAAAATATTTTATATTATATGTTTATTTTAATATATATAAATATTATATATATATTGTAATATTATAATATTATATATATCTGATATATATAATAATATTATAATATGGTATATATATAATATGTATATATTGTTAAATATATATATATATATATTTAATATTTTAATTTAAATAAATTTTGTTATAAGGGAATATTAAAATAGAATAGTAAATTGGGTATTTTTAATCGAAGCATTTAAAGAATTATTATATAGTTATAAGATGATTTATTAAAATATAATTTTTTCTTAATGAATTGATTTTTACCGTCAATAGAAATTAAATGAGGTTTTTTTTTAACCAAGGTTATTTAAATTTTGCCTTAATCGGAAAATCATGGAAATTGTAAAATGGGAGTTCAAAATTTATATTTAAATAATTTATGTTTATGCAAATAAAATGATATTGTATTTGACATATTAAGTATTGTTAAATAGTAAAAAAAGAAATTTTAAAAGGATATTCTAGAGGAAATGTGTCTAGCGAACGAGCAAAGGTTTTAATTAAAATATTGATTTGGATTTGGTCAAATTATTTATCTTTAATGAAATATAGATTAAGTGATTTGAATAAGTGTTTATTTATTTAAATATCCCGATTATGAAGATAATTGGTAAATAGAGAGTTAATGATTGTATTAATTCAATCGAATGACCTTATTTATTAAAAACGTTTGAATACGGAATTTAGGTATGGAACTAAGAGATAATGAAATATTTATTTTAATCAGTTATTTTAATTATCAAAAGTTTGATTTAGTTATAATTTAGTTTGATTTTTACGGATAATAGTGGCAAATGAAATTAAAGGGGTAGATTTAAATATAGATAACTAAAAGATGATTTTGATTCGAAATAGAAGCAAAACTAGATTTTATATTCAAATGGAATATCTAGAACGTTGAATTTTGAATAGTCAGTGATTTATTTTAAGGATAGAGTCTAGATAATCAAATGTTTTTTTTAATAAGATATGTATTGGGAAATGGATTATAAAGTATTGTTATAGATTCTTAAATGATAATAGTGTGATTTAAGTATTTAGTATGTAACAGTATATACATCGAGTAGGCTCTATTAAGTATATTTGTTGGAATGTATTCGTACTCAAGTAGAGATGAGACTTAGTTGGAGATTTAATTGATTTATTAATGCGAATTGAAAGAAAGACTGATTTATTTATCAAAACATTCTAAATACAGAAACAAATGAGAAAACTTAGAAATAACGAATGATTCAATGAACCATTTGAGATTGAGTTGTTGATTTATTGCTAGGATTGAGATAAAGAGTAATTTATTTAATCCAAATGCTTTATAACACAAGTGGATTTAATTACGATATATGATTGTGAGGCGTAGAGTTATTAATTGGATTGATTTCAATTCAATGATGTTATTTATTGAAATGTTTGGATTTTAGAATATGGTTGTGTGGTTTAGAGTAAATGATCTGTTCTTTGAATATTCTATGTCATGAAAAGAGATGAGATCAATTGATTGGATAAATGCAAGTCATGAATACTGTGTTTGATTGGATTTAAGAAATCCGAATAGTAGCTCACTTCATTGTCTAAAATGTTCCCAGTGGTTAATTGTTCGTCCTTGTTGTGTTGTGGAATTAGTGTGAATGTGCTGAAAGTCTTCCATATAGGAGTTCTTTTATCGATATCGGTTGTGGCATGTGTGACAACCTTTGTTGTGCCTTGGGAAATGTGCATGTGACACCAAGTCATTTCAACCGGTTTTCACATTCGGGTTTTGTAATTTGTGCCTCCTTGGAAATAGGAGAAGGTTTTGTATTATGTGCCTCCTTGGATGGAGTGGTTTTATTTTGTGGTTTTCCTCCAGTGTTTGGAGAGGGTCTTAATCTTGTTGCCTCCAGTGATGGTGTGAGTTCTTGTTTGTTACCTCCTGGAATGGAGAGGTTGTGTTTATCTGGATACCTATTCTGGCTATTACTGTGAGTGTTGTCTTAGGAGAGTGGCTTGCAATGGGCACCAGCACACAAAGTGGTGCCAGGATAACCCTTTGCAAGTTGGTTAATTTAGTGATAATTAAATTAAACTTTTAGAAGCTTAGGTTGCATCAAACATTAAACAAGATAATTTGTGCCTCGCTCATGGACCCAAGGGCTAGTTCGAGACTTGGGATGAAACGGGAAGGCCTGGAATGGCAAGATCATCTATCTCGTCTTCACAAGAGGTATTTGAGTCCACATGAGTGGGCATGGGTGCCGGGATTTCAGTAGAGGCCACCAGGATAACCCAAGGTGGGGGCCGGAGCCTAGGAAGATTCCCAGAGGATATCCCTTGACGAGCTATGCGATGACACTCTTCCTAAGTCAGTAGTTTGTTTATGTTATTTGTGACACTCTTGATCTATTCTATGTTTGGAAGCAATGTAACCTTTGGCAATGTTGTGTGAGTCGTACCCAGAGTTGTGTGTATGACCGTTTAGTCATGTGATTAGGTCTTGGATTTATTTCGTATCAGTTTTGTGTGGCCCGTGCCTAGTGGTAGATGGTCTTGTGTAGGAATTCTTGGTTATTATCTCCTAGCACAGAGGGAGTGGGGCCTTTGGGTTCCACGTGGTCGAGTGGCATGCATCTTAATCCGTTGGTTCTTCTTCATGTTCGTGTGATTGTGTTTTCCAGTTGGAGAGCTCGTGGGAATCAGTTTCTTCTCACGCCTTGTTCTCTCAGTTCTTAATGTATCTTATTACCCCCTCAGTTGTTATCGAGGTGGAATTGTGTTATGTAATCATATTTGTTGGACTTACCTCATTCGGGGAATGAGTATTGTAATCTTATTGTAAATCATGTTATTGAAATCTTTTGATATTTCTTATCCTTCGTTGTAAGTTATCTTGTATGGAATGTATGTTGTTTCATTTCCTTAAGTGATTAATGCTTCAATTTATTTTAATATTTGTTGTTGTTTGGGTTTTAAATTAATCTTTGTCTCGTGGCCTTAGAGGTTGTTGGCAATGTATATTCATCTTTCATGTTGTTTGTACTTAACAAAAAAAAAATTGGTGCTTTTAAGTAGTGAATTGCAACTTCCTCTAGGGTTGCGTGGTGGGGCATTACAAAACTTCATTTTCGATGTCATTTGTTGCATTGGAATCGTGGTTTCACGCTCGTTCTCATCAAATGTCTATCATCAAGTGGCATGGTACTTGGAAATTCCCTATGATGGGCTTGTGCAGTTCAATGTGGTTGGATTGCTACCTTGAATCCACCTTCGTAAAGCAAGTAGAATCAAGGGGGTCATACATCTAACCTTAGATTTAATTTACTAGGAAATTTAGATAAGAGGATTATTTTTGAGCTACTAACGAATCTGTGATGTAGAATGTGGTTCCTACCATTGCTATTTTGTAGGGAACTATAGCAGGGGCTTCATTCTCCCTAACAAATCCATATGAGTATCCTTTTATAAAGTTAATTTTTGAAGTACTTTAGCTTGCATATGCACATAGTGTCATATGGGAACTAAAGTGGGGGCTAAATGTGGTGTATAAAAATGCATACCTTTGCATTTTCACACTTAATTTGGACCTATTTTGGGACCCCTTGCAATAAATTCCCTTTAGGTCACTTGTTATGGGCCCCTAAAACCCATTTTTTATGCATCCCAAGGTATGTTTCAATCATAAACCTAACCATTAATCTTTGTAACCCACCTTTCAAACTTGCAAATTAAGCCTTGTGGGACCAAGACACCCTTGGTGGCGTCTTAGTCCCACCTAGTGGGACTAAGATGCCACCTAGGGCATCTTAGTCCTAAGTGCTTTATTTTTGGAAATTAAAAGCGGGAAATGAAAATATTTGATTTAAATTAGTATTTTGTTGGCCTTTGGGATCTAATAATCGGGTTATTAGATAGGAATTCCTATAAAAGTAAGATCCACACCCCATTTTCACAAAATAAAAAGCAAGTGAGAAGCAAGTAAGTTGAAGGAGAGTTTCAAGAAGCGGGTAATTGTAGTCTTAGAGTAGCCTTCCATTGTGTTTTTGCAAGTTTTTCAAGTCCCTTTTAAAGCCAAGATCTAGAATTTCCAAAGATTAATAATGGATGCCTATGGAGGATCATGAGAGATTCTAGGTTGGAGATGCAACTATCCATTCTTCCAAGCCTAAGGACTTGTTTCTTGATTGATTCCATCTTCCATTGTTGTTCTATTTTCTGCCTAAGGAAGGTACATTTCATGTTTACAACTTATTAGGGTGATTAGAGATGTCCTTTGTAGGTCACTTTTATTTTCATTTTAGGAATTCTATTCTAGCACATTTGAATAGGGTTTAATTACCAAACAAGGGATTTGACCAAGGGAAACCCCCATAAACAATCAATCCAATTTCCTTTGTTTTGCATGTTATTTTATAGTTTAAGAACCTAAGATCAGAGAAGAAGGAAGTGTAGACATCAAGCCTCAAGACCACATTCGAAGATTCTAAAAATTCTAGATGGGACTAAGTTGCCACCTAGGGCATCTTAGTCCTAAAGGTATTTTTTTAGAACTTTTTCCAGATCTGGTTCCTACATCTGAAGATTGCGCATCTGCCCCAGAAAATAGCAACGAGACTAAGACAATAGTAAGGGAATCTTAGTCCTCCATAGCAATATTTTGAGAATTTCTTTGCATTTCCAGAATCCTTGTCACATTGAACTAGACTTCCCAAGTACACATATCCTAACTTGCTGTTGCATTATTTCATCATTTGCATCCTTCATTTAGCTTGCATTACTAGGTTTTGTAGGTTGAATGCTTATTTGTCTTTTCCAAGCATTTTCTTGGTGTTGAACCCCTAAAAGCTTAAAGAACCCCCTCCTAGGTTTCCTTGTTGAGAATTGACTCACCTTTGAGGTTGATAGTCAATCCAATTAGGACTCCTAGGACATCCTTGAATGATAATAGGAAAAAAGTGGTGTTCTATGACCGAGGTTATAAAGCATCCATTTTCCCATTATTCAATAAACATATATCTTTTAGAAAAAAATTATTAGATGTTGATTTTTTTGGTCAATGAGTCCTTTTATATGATTGATTTATCATATTACCCCATTCCTATGCTACTTGAGGATATATCCATATTATTAGAGAAGCATGAATGGGGCAGGGTTAGTGATTTCATATGAATGTTCTTATTGCATTACTAGGGCATGCATGTTCCTTGCGTATGTTGGAATGGCTTATAGCATTGACAAACTTCATTTGTATATAAGGTCATTTAAATTCCTTTTTGCACTAGGAATACCATTCTTTAAGATCATTTTCCCCACAAGGTCAACCCACAATATTGTGTCCCACTTTTTGGCCAAGTTGGACATTAACATTAGATTTTTTTTACAAAATTTCACTTTATGAAACCTATAAAAAACTAGACCATTAATAATTTGGAGATGATGTGAAATAGTGACTTTTGAGGATTTGTGTGTATATTCTAAATATATATTTTAAAAAAAACTATAGAAATAAATTGTGATTTTTTTATGTAACTTTTAATAAATTATTTTTTATAGTAAACATCATTTTTAAAAAGTGGCGTTTATGTCATCACATAATTTTTTTTTATTTAAATGATAAAATTATAGTTTTTAAAATATAGATTTTTAATATCAATATCTAGTGCATGGATTTTTTTTCATAATTTTTTATTGCATAGTTATTTTTTTAATAATTTTTGAATTCAAAGTAAACATAATTAGAATATAGGTGTATGTCGTCATGCATAACTTGTTTTTTATTTTTTGAAATCATTTTTTTTTTTTTTTATGAAACAAGAGCATCAATGCCTAGTGCAAATATATATTTTTAGATTTTTTTTCTTTATCTTTTTATTTTTTCATGTGTGTGAAACAAATACCTTGATGTTTAGTGAAAAATAACATTTACAAGAAATAAAATATAAATATAATAATAATATTAAAAAGATTTAAAATTATACTTTTTGGAAAGTTTATAATAAGAGTTACATACAAAATATAATTTCTAAATGACTTTATTCAATTCGTCAAAAGGTAAAGAAAAAGGTTTTTTTACCAGAATTTTGATAGGTGCAAAGGAGACTCAATTGTGGCTATGTTTTAAGAATAGAGGGGTTCTATCCAATAGGGTTTAATCTAAGGGGGTCTTATCTAACCCTCTTCAATTAAAACCATTCAAATGGAATGCCTCAAGGCTTAAATCATTAGTTTTTTAAAAAAATATGTAATTTTAGACAAAAAATAAGGATGTCTTGCCGGTATTGGCATGGTGTGATGGTTTATAGGTGGCATTGTTTTTATTACCACCAATGTTCAAACCCCGTTAGGGTGGTATTGTTGAATGGTTGTATCTGGTTCATAGCTCCGGTCAAAAGCATTTACCCCTTGAATAAAAAAAAAGGATGCCCCAAGTTTTCGACCCATTATTGTGTGATGACCCCACACATTCCACCAAGGTTCTATTATGTCTAGTGTGCATGAGGATAATACTTCTTGTTTGCAGAGTCAAGGTCCATAAAAATGATACCAAAGTCACCATGGTTTGTCATACGTTACTTTATATATCTATTTTCCACAATAAAACACTCCATGATGATAAAAATCACAAAAAAAGGTAAAATATATATCAATCCCATACCCATCTATTTCAATATATCTCATATGTATCTATTTTGTCTCATTCATTAAACATTCCATTACTTGATATCGACTAATAACCATCATCATCCTACATTTCTTCTATCATACTAACTCACAATCACATATGCATCACAACACAAAAAAAAAAGTTCATCCATAGAATTCACTTATATCCTACATACATAAACACAAACTCATATTATAGAATAATCCATTATTAAATCATAGTACCACATCTATATATATCATCACATGCATAAAGAGCCTAGATACATACAAAAAATATTACACCATATAAACAAAAATCATCACATAAATATCATAGAATCATCATGTAGAAATCATAACATCACAAAACATGCATAGATTTCATTTCCAAAAATGAAGCTCATGTCATATATCTTAAAACATAATGTATCATGATACATCAATATAACAAGTCTATACATGGGCTCCTAAGCCATAAATATACAATACAATTAGCTCACAAGAAAAAATGATAGTGTATCTACAAAATGAAATCATCTATATAAAGAAGGCTATAGTGAACTCCCTCCCTTAGAATGGGAGGAGGTGGAATGCTTTGACCTTGATGGTCTTTCCCTTGTCTATCTCACAGACCTTTTCTAGCCTTATTCATCATCCTACCTGATAGGGTAGGGTTGGATGGAACACTCACTGTTCCATGCTCTGGGTCCTTGTTCCCAAGAACTCCTAGGTGACTCAACCTTCTTAACCTATAGACCCTAATGCTTGTTAGGCACCCCTGGTTCTCCTGGCCAACCCTACTATCATCTCCATTTCCCTAACCAAGCCAATCTTGGTGCTCTCTCTGCCATTCTCTCCTTAGCCCTTAATCTTCCTAAAGGCTAACCAACCCTCCAAGCTTCACTAAACTGTTGCAGGGGTGTGTGATGACTTCCATGGCTTCAAATCCATCTCACTAGGGTTCTTGATCAACCTCCAATCACTAATTCTCCATCGCTCACTCCAAACCCTATTCTAGGGTTTAGGAAGGCTACTAGCCTTGAGCCCCTTTTAGGCCTCCTAACTCGAGAAAAATGGAATTCACTCTAAAACCCTCCAAAAGACCTGTGTTATTTCCTTGGGATTTGTCAGGCCCTTGCCCACACCTTGAATATTTTTGGCGTTTGGAGCGTCCACCATCCGTACACAGGCATAACCCAAACTTTGCTAGATTTAGGTCTTTCTAGGCCTTTTTCTGTCCACGCTGTGAATAGGCAGCTTACCTCAATCTCCACATGGATTGGTGATGTCTCTTGATTCTTTCCAATCCTTTGTAAGGCCTCCTAAAACCACCACACACCTTGGTTTTCTAGGGAAAGGACACCCCTGCAACATTAGTGTTTGCTTTTCACTGTCTTTCCTAGCCAGGCACAGTCAAGCTCACCTAGGAGAAGACCTTTTTCATGGAACCTTGCCTCCTACAATCTCCTAAACCTATTCTATATACAGGAATGGAGCTTAGCATCATTCCCCATGGGCTATACACCAGGTATAGTGGAAAACAGAGGTCTAAGACTCCATGAATAACAGTCTACTGGACTGATTAGCAATGAAAAGGAACAAAACCTACTAAGAACAAAGCTAAGAAACGATGAAGAAACACCACTAATGACTAAAAAAAGCTTGTAAAATGAATACCACACATGCCACACACTACTCAAAGCTTGGAATCCTCCATTAACACACTAACAAGAACTAAAAACTAGAAAATTGCAAGAAATTCATTGCTTTTTCAATTGAACAGTAAACTCCAAAAGGTATAACGCTTTTCCAACCTCTATTCTAGGTTGAGGGCCACCTTTTAAAGGTTCTCAAAGTAGTTAACAATGCTAGGTCGGCCTTCTAATGATCAAATAGCAAGAGTTGAAAAACCCGCTGTGTTTTCCAACTTTTTCCAAATGTTGCCAACCTAAAACCAAATGAGGAACTACACTCAACTATCCTTTTCACTTCTCATTACATTGATCACAACAGATCAAGTTTTATTCAAAATCCATAAATGCTAACTAAATGGTCAACATGACCTTCACAATAACATACCCAAACAAAAATCAACCTAGACTGTTTCCTAGGTGTGTTTCCTAGGTGCTCCTACACCATTCTCCCCCTCTCAGCCCAAACACTAAGGATTGGAAGGAGAGATCAAGGATAGGTCAATACCAAACTTCTTGAACTGATCTTCTTGTACCCATGTGGCTTCTGAGTCATGCTTGTTCTTCCACTTGACAAGGTGCTCCATGTACACCTTATGTCTTGTAGCCTTCTTCACTCTTGACTCCAAGATCTTCTTTGCTTGAGCCTTGTCTTGACTAGGTAAGGATACATTACTGATGTCCTTGAAGATCTCATAACTGTTATGATCCGCATCATTGACTATCCCCTTATACTTGATCAAATCAGCTACATTGAACATTGGAGAGATCCCTAGATCAGTAGGTAACTCCACCTTGTATGTATTCTTCCCATACTTGGAAAATATCTTGCATGGACCCACTCTCTTCATCTATAACTTGGTTGACATTCCCTTCTGTAACCTTGATTTGTTAAGGTGGACCATGACATAATCCCCTACTGTAAATTGCACATCCTTCCTTGACAAATTTGCTTTCTCCTTCAACTTTTGTGTAGCCTCGGTGACTGTCTTCTTCACCTGCTCCTGGATCTCCTTCATGGTCTAATTGAAGTCTTCTGCATGTCCACTTCTATGTTCCATAGCTCCAAGATCTCTGAGCTCACATATGCCTCTTGGGTGCATCCCATACAAAACTTCAAAAGGACTCTTCCCTGTGGTCCGGTTCACACTATCATTGTATGCATACTCAGCTTGTGAGATAACCATATCCCATGTCTGTCCATACTCCTTAGTTAGGAACCTTAGAAGGTTACCTAGCACCCTGTTAACCACCTCTATTTGACCATTTTTTTTGAGGATGGTAAGCTGATCCAAAAGACAGCTTGGTACCCAATCTGCTCCATAGAGTCTTCCAAAAGTGACTCATGAACTTCACATCTCTGTCAGAAACAATGCTCAAAGGTAGTCCATGGATCCTTACCACTTCCTTGAAGAAAAGATGAGCTATGTAGCTAGCATCATGAGTAGTTTTGCAAGGGATAAAATGACTCATTTTGCTAAATCTGTCTACCACTACATAAACAATGTCAAAACCAATCTTGGTCTTAGGAAGGCCTACCACAAAATCCATACTCACACACTCCCATGGTCTGTTAGGAATGGGTAGGGGTTGATATAGACCAGCATTACTAGCTCCTCCCTTAGCTTTCATACACACAACACACTGTTCCACATACTTTCTAACATCTCTTGCCAACTTAGGCCAGTAATAGAATCTTTGCACTAGTTCTAAAGTCTCTTGCAAAGTTTTTGAAACTCCTCAGTGTAAGTGTTTACATCTTGGTCTCTTTGCCTCAAGCTTTGTCTTTTCTTGTGTAGCTGAATCTCATAGTCATCTAGCATGTATGCTTCTTTTACTTTGGAAACCATTCCTTTCCAAGTTGAAATAGGTTGCTTACCTTCTTTTTCCCTCTCTGTCTGAATGAATTTCCACCATGTCAAGGCAGAACCTCTTAGTCTTGATTTGGCCACTTTCACCTTTTGTGCCTCAGTGACTCCATCACATTCAAAATGGTTTTCCATACCTTCTATCCAATCCATGACTAGATCAGCTTCCATTTTTCCACTAAATAGTGGTATGCCTTCAAGTGCTTTTCCACTCAAAGCCTTCAATGCCTTCAAGAAAGGCTCCTCTTTAAAAATAGGGTTAGGTTCAGGGGTCTTGTCTTCCTCTACAACCTCTTCTTCCTTTGGTATCCTTCCTTCTAATTGTGCGCTCCTCACTGCTTGTTCAAGTTGGGCTATTCTTTCCCTCAATAGTTTATTGTCTTCCTCCTGCTCTTTAACCATCTTGTCCAGTTCTACATTTGTCACCATGATGGAAGAATCACTAGAATCAACCTCAGATATACAAGATTCTTTCCCAAATCTTTTACTCGCTCTGATACCAATCTGATAGGGTAGGGTTGGATGGAACACTCACTATTCCATGCTCTGGGTCCTTGTTCCCAAGAACTCCTAGGTGACTCAACCTTCTTAACCTATAGGCCCTAATGCTTGTTAGGCACCCCTGGTTCTCCTGGCCAACCCTACTATCATCTCCATTTCCCTAACCAAGCCAATCTTGGTGCTCTCTCTGCCATTCTCTCCTTAGCCCTTAATCTTCCTAAAGGCTAACCAACCCTCCAAGCTTCACTAAACTGTTGCAGGGGTGTGTGATGAATTCCATGGCTTCAAATCCATCTCACTAGGGTTCTTGATCAACCTCCAATCACCAATTCTCCATCACTCACTCCAAACCCCATTCTAGGGTTTAGGAAGGCTACTAGCCTTAAGCCCCTTTTAGGCCTCCTAACTCGAGAAAAATGGAATTCACTCTAAAACCCTCCAAAAGACCTATGTTCTTTCCTTGGGATTTGTCATGCCCTTGCCCACACCTTGAATATTTTTGGGGTTTGGAGCCTCACTGTCCATACATAGGCGTAACCCAAACTTTGCTAGATTTAGGGCTTTCTAGGCCTTTTTCTGTCCACGCTGTGAACAATCAGCTTACCTCAATCTCCACATGGATTGGTGATGTCTCTTGCTTCTTGCCAAGCCTTTTTAAGGCCTCCTACAACCACCACACACCTTGGTTTTCCAGGGAAAGGACACCCCTGCAACGTTAGTGTTTGCTTTTCACTGTCTTTCCTAGCTGGGCACAGTCAAGCTCGCCTAGGAGAAGACCTTTTCCATGGAACCTTGCCTCCTACAATCTCCTAAACCTATTCTATATACAGGCATGGAGCTTATCCTCATTCCCCATGGGCTATACACTAGGTATAGTGGAAAATAGAGGTCTAAGACTCCATGAATAACAGTCTACTGGACTGATCAGCAATGAAAAGGAACAAAACCTACTAAGAACAAAGCTAAGAAACGATGAAGCAACACCACTAATGACTACACAAAGCTTGTAAAATGAATACCACATGTGCCACACACTACTCAAAGCCTGGAATCCTCCATTAACACACTAACAAGAACTAAAAACTAGAAAATTGCTTGAAATTCATTGCTTTTTCAATTGAACAGTAAACTCCAAAAGGTATAACGCTTTTCCAACCTCTATTCTGGGTTGAGGGCCACCTTTTAAAGGTTCTCAAAGTAGTTAACAATCCTAGGTCGACCTTCTAATGATCAAATAGCAAGAGTTGAAAAACCCACTGTGTTTTCCAACTTTTTCCAAATGTTGCCAACCTAAAACCAAATGAGGAACTACACTCAACTATCCTTTTCACTTCTCATTACACTGATCACAACATATCAAGTTTTATTCAAAATCCATAAATGCTAACTAAATGGTCAACATGACCTTCACAATAACATACCCAAACAAAAATCAACCTAGACTGTTTCCTAGGTGTGTTTCCTAGGTGCTCCTGCTCCACTACCCCTATGGTGGTATAGGAGGTGGTGGCCCCATCACCTCCTCACTCATTGATCTCTAAGACCTCGATATCTCTTACCTATTACATGCGAAACTTAGAGATATCTCTTACTGAAATATCATATAAATATATGTAGTATAGGGTCTCCTAAGACAATCACATGATCTCAATGATCATCTCTACTATGGACCCGTGGGAAATGTCCCTAACCTTGAGTAGGGACCACTCTAACCTCTAAATGTAGATTATTGTTGCATCCCTCTTTATGGAAATACTAGGTAGCTTAATGTGCAACTATACACTTGGGCTTGTATTGTGGCTACTATCCAACATCTCCTCCCCCACCATCCCCTCCCACTAGCTATACAACAATCTATTGTATCATTGACTACTATAAAACTGGTTGTTATACAATAGGCTACACTACTGCTCCTACACACCCCCTCCACTATCTCCTCATCATCTTTTTCCACCCCCGCCACCTTCTCCTCCTCCTCCATCTCCACCCCCACAACCATCTCTCCCACGCCCATCCTCCCCTTGATCAACTCCTTGGTAAACTATTCTACCTCTCATCTCCTCATCTACACCTCACCTACCACCCTCCCCCCTTATAGGATTTTCCAATTGGGCCAATATTTGACCATCTGACCAAGCATCATAATCTCATGTAGTCCCTTCATCTACCACATCTGGTTGTAAGTCCCACTACATGGGAGTTATCCCATCAAAATCACTAATTATGGTATCAAGTCCAATCATGGGGCCCCAATATGGGACCTCTTGTTGTGACCTGGCATATAGGGCCTCCCCAACTAGGATATCCTATCTCCATCCAAACTATCTAAGTAACTAATCAAGTAGATATAAATCTATGAGATGCATCATGCAACCAATCAAATATTGGGTCTGTCGGTAATATGGTAGGTGATCTTTATCATTTGTCTAGGCCTTTCACTGTCTCCATGGTCTCAAAGTAAATGTCACCAAATCATCCAAGGCTTGTGGCCAATAGGTTACATCACTTGGCCTTATTGGGTCACAACACTATCATAATGATATGAATATGGAAAAATGGGTGCCCATGCTCTATCAACCATTATTTTGGTGATTTCTATGTTCTCTCATGCCCAAATGTGTAGTAGAATCACCACACAACCTATGATGTCTCCAAACTTGTAATCCAACTAATGTAACTAATGGTATAGAGTATCCAATAGAAAGGTACCCCATTAATATGTCACCCCCTCACCCAAAATCCTCTCAATCAATCTGTCATATATGATAAGTAACGTGTAACCTCTCCTATTTGGCACTAACACCCCACTAATCATTGCTACCATCACTATTGGTAGTGTGTCAAAGTGAGCCATCATATAGCTAAAAATAATCTCCTAATCCTCAATCCAAAGATCATCTGTCATAGAAAATCTCTTTAATGCACCCTCCCCACTATTTGTGTCATATTCAATCTGAGCACCATGGATCAAAATCCTTAGTATTCTCCACACATCCTTGAGAGTGATTGTTCCCTCACCAATTGATAAAAAGAATGTGCACTGCTCAATATTCTTTCTCTTGGCTAATTCAATCATAATCACTATATTATCCTAAATATTGAGCATATAGGTGATGTAAAATAAGCCCACCACTCCTAAAAATCTATGCTCATCATCGGTGAGATTCCACGTTAGTATAAGTTCTTTTGGATTCTTCTCCTAAGACATCAATGGCTCCTAGACATCCTACAACCATAATGCACACTTTAGTAGCCATGCTTACCAATAAATTACTATAAAATCCTATCAAAATGATTTTCCACTAATTAACAACTTCATATTTCAATTGATACCATTTGATTGATCAATTGCAACCTAATTTTGTAATTACATCGATTTTGGTGTCAACTATGCAAATTTAGTCAATTGCACTATTTTATCCATCATTTTTTGCTTACAAGTCAATTGCACACTTCTAAATCCAATGAAAACTACTAGGACAAGTGTGTAGAAGTGTTTAGTTTATGAAAAATTGAGCACCAATTATGCCAAATTACATCAATAAACCATTTGTAACATCATTTTTTCCAAAGCAATCCTAGCACAAAAATAATTAGCCTAAATAACTAAACCTAATAAATTCACATAATATAAAATTTAAAGGTCATGAGTTAGGTACATACCTCTACTAGTGCACTAGTTGGTCATCTATATGTCTTGAATCTCTTAGCAAAGTGGTCTATTGGAATTCCCACCCTCATCTTAGCTACTTCACTCTCGAGGGCTTTGTATCTCTACAAATCTATGACTAATAGGAGTATAAATGAAGATATATGACCCCTAAACCTACTATTTATAGCCACCCTAAACTTAATTTTTCCCACTCCCCTCCTCCTCCCTCCCCACATTCATCCTCAAACCCATCATTGCATCCACCTGACTTTTCTTATCCTAATTTACCATTTTATTCACACCTACTGAGTTGATCACACTTTTTAGTGAGTTTGAACTAAAAAAAATACACTTTTTCCAACCTCTTGAGGGGGTATCCTACCTCCATTTATTCATTTGTTGGGGAAAACTATAGCATAAAATTACAAAATCCTTCACACTTTCTTTGAATCAACATTGTAAAATGGTAGTCTCAAAGAGGGGAAAAATGTAGACACCTAAAAATGACTAACTTGTTTCTTCCAAACCTTCACCAATTTTCATCATCATGTCATCAATATATCTGTTTTATTTTAATTAAATAATTTCATCATTTAATTAAATTAACATTGTTTTCCCTTCATCCTTGATAATTAGATGCTTTTAATTATTTAATTAATTAAAATTTCAAATTTCCCCCCATTTCTAATTTATTTAAATAATTTGTATTCACTATTTCATCATTTTCCTCTATATTAATTATTCCTCTCTTGTGCATTGGTTAAATAATTTATAATGGTATAATTATTATGTCTTCAATTAATCTTTTTCTAAATCTCAATAATTGAATAATCATTATAATTATTTAATTAAGCTAATTATTTTAAACCATACATTATCTTCTTCTATAAATAATTAAAATTATTATTTTATTTATTTTTCCCATTTTTACATGAATTAAATAATTTATTTATATAATTCTTTTATTAATTCTCTATGCATTTTCCACCTCATTAGTTAACTCACACTCACTCCTAGTCCACTCTTCAATGTATTTAATCTTTTGTCTAATATATTTAGTCCAACTTACAATCATTCATACTTAACTATTCCATATGATCAATTATCTCAAATCATACAATCAATTAACTCCTCATCACTCTTAGTCAATTCATATCAAGCATTCTCATTCATTGATCTATTCAGTCTTCCATCCAATCTCAACCATTGATCGATATCATGTACTCAATCTATAAATATAACCTTCATCCATCTAATTATCCCTCTCTCTAGAAATATACATAATTTCATTATCATGTTATCTTTAAGTGCTTTGTGCTAAATTTGCTAAATTCTGAGAGAAACTACAACACCATTCTTCAAGGTGTAATTGAAGAACAATGGAGCTGAGCAAGGTTATATGAAAGGTTGTTATTGTAAGTTTGCTTCATTTATGCATGCAATTTCCTTAAAATTTATTGAGTGATCTCAGTTTGATTGTATTTGTTTATCACTATCTAGTTCATTTATCTAATCCAAAGTTGTGGATGATATTGATATTCCATGGGTGGAATATATTGAGAAATATTCCTTGATCTAAAATACTCTTAAAAGGGAGGCTTCACTTATAAAAAAAAATGGAATCTTCTAAATAGATAATAAGGGTAATAGAGATTTGTTTTGGGATGATTCTTGGGACAATCATCCCCCTATTATCTCTTCTCAACTTCAGCCTCTTCATAACATATTTCAAGAAGTTTGGTCGACCAAAGTGTTGATTTTATTCTTTCCATTCAATTGGGGAGATCACCAGTTCGTTAGTGGAAAGAGCCTTGGATTTTGTCTTGTGAAGGATAAAGAAAGGATATCATAATTTGACCTTAATTTTAGCTACAAAACCTTATAGCTCTTTGGAGGAGTTTAGCATTCTTTCCTAGGGCCATGATCCAAATGGTGTGTATTTTATTTCTCATGGTTATCATTTGTTGGAAATGAAGAGAGTGGAGATTATTAGGTTTCCTTGGTGGAAAATAATTTGGAACAAGTGTGGTTGGCCTAAGTGTAACTTCTTCATGTGCCTTCTAATTCACAATAAACGTCTCATCTAGGATAACATTAGATAGATATATTTCCAAGGGCCCTCTATTTTCTTTCTTTGTGGTAGTCATGAAGAGAGTATTAGTCATCTAATTTTCAATGCCTTTTTAAAAGGAAATTTGGGGTTTATGGTGGAAGTTTTGGAATACACCATCCATCCATGCTACTTCCCTAGTTAAGTTTTGAAATAGTATGGGAATAATTCCAGCCTCTAATCTCCTTCTTCTATCCATGTGGGATGTTGGCCCCTCCATTATTTGCTGGTAGATTTGGCTAGAATAAAATCATTGAATATTTTAGGGGGGGTAGAGTAAAAACATGTGGGTGTGGATTAAAATCAAAGGTATGATTAAAAGAAATATAGAATCTAATTTCAATTCTAATAATCATCATACTTATTTTGATTTATTTATTATTAATCTCTTTGAGCTGATTCTTTTGCCTCCCTCTTTGGGTAGATCTAGAGACAAAGTTTATATCTCCAATAAGGTGAATAGATCTAGCAAGTGGTTCCCTCCTTCCTATGGTTTTTTTAAAATTAATGTAGATGGATCTTATAGGGGAAATCTAGCTATTACAAGGCTATGTGGTGTTGGCCAAGATAGTAAGGTATTGGTTCAATTTTTTTTCTCTACTCATATGTGAATTTACTCTAATAATCAAATGGAGTCTTAGATAATAATTCAAGACTTAACACAAGATTTTATGTGAGATGGAGAAAGGTCAACTACAAATTTGATTCTATATTTTTGGCATCCCTTCTAAATAAAATAAATTTTCAAGAGTCTTAGAATTTGGCTTTGGTGGCTAAAAAAATTCTTTGTCTATTCACAAACTTTGATTTTATCTCCTTTATCCACATCCCTAGAGAATGGAATAAGGTAGCTAATTTTTTAGCTAAATGAGCCTTTGAAGGATTATGTAGTTGAAATGTGAGAGATTGGGTTGGTTTGGCCAAAGATAGTTCTTAGAATTTTTTAAAGATCATTCATGATGACCTTGATTGTTATGGGCTTGGGATTTAGAGACTTGGTTGGAGCAAGAGGTTTGGCTTGAATAGGAATTTTTTGTATGTTTATCTAATTATCCTTGGTGGGTTCTTCTTTTGTTGCTTGTCATGTTGAAAATATCAATATAAAATTCATTTTGGTATACATGGTAAACATGTAGTTAACTTTATTAATTGATATACTATATTTTTTCCAAAAAAAATCCTAGTACCACAATCATGCCTCTACCTTGGTGAATCCTAGGTTGAAGTGAACAAACCCCCAAAAAATACACTAAAAACATTAGCTAGGAATGGCCCTCTAATAAAAAATGAGTGTACAATCCATAAATGAGGTGTTGGCACCATTTCCCCCTCTTGAAATCCATGCAAAAATTTGTTTACAACCTTTAAAAGGCCTCCATAGATCAAAATTTGGTATTTTCAATATTTTTTGAGCATTTATGGAATTTTATAGTTGAAGAAAGAGACATCAGTGGGAGGTTGGAGCCATGAAAAACTTGGAACCAGGAACTAGGTTCCAAATTCCAATTGAGTCAAATAGGTTTTGGGTGGAATTTAGTATAGTGTAGAAAAATGTATCCCTTTACATTTTCACACTTGTTTGGGCCCTCCTTGCTAAAATTGGGCTTCTTTAGCCTTATTTGGTCCTATTTTGCATCCACAAGCCTTATTTAATGCGTATTTTTGACGATAATCCTGACATATATCAATTGACCAATCATAATTTAATGATTTTTCTTTGTATAGCCCAGATTTAGTGATCTGGGACTCATAAGCCACCTTGGGCGTATGGGTTCCACCTAAGTTTCAGGGCCTAAACCTGAATTTATCATAAAACTAAGCATTTCTTGAAATGTGTATCCTAAGATTAGCCTACTAGGACTCATACACCCTAATTGGCATATGAGTCCCACTTAGCTTGGACCTAATTTGAATTCAAATTATTGGCAGGATTTTATTCTCTTAGATCTAATGTCTACTTGTAGTGTTGTAATTTTGGGAAATTTGGCATAAACAAGTATAAATACAAGGTTATTTCACATATTTTCACCTAGCGAGTTAACTGTAGGCATCCCTTTAAAATCTGCAAACTAAACTTCAAACAATGGGTTAGATGCTTTGCAAACTCTATCAAAATACCTCTATGAAATCCATTACAAATGCTTTCAAAATGCCACAAATGATGATAAAAAGACTAAAACATTATGAAAACAAAAAGCAAGCTACCTATTCCATAGTTGGATTGGTGTCACATGTGCTAGTGACCCTTTCCCAATCCTTGATCAAAGCTCAAATTGAAAATGCTATGAAGATGGTGGAGTGATGATAAACAAGATCAAATCTCAAATGAAGAGAGTAACCTTGCATGAAATTGTGAAGATTGTGAAGAGATTTGCTTGAGGATGATGCACCTATTTAAAGATTTTCAAAATGTTGAATGTTGAAGAGGGACCAATGTGGGATCAAAAAACAAACCAATGAGTTGAGGACACTTGTCATCATGTGATTAGTTAATGTATGTGCAAGATTTGGGAAGAGTGCCCAAGAGGGGGAAATTTTGAATTCAAATTTGCAATAAATTTTGAGAGGGGGACAAGAAAGAAGAGCAATAAATGCCCTATTTGACTTATCATGTTGAGAGAAAATGAGATTTTAATAAATCAATAAAATTGATTTATTGTGCAAGTGGCTAGGTCTAGATAATGCAAGTGGGATGTGATTAATATTAGATTAGGATTAGATTAATTTAATGATGATTATGCTGATTTAATGCTGATTAACTGATTTGACTTTTTGGACTTTGATAATTGATTTATTTAAATCAGAAAAGGATGGAAAATGATTTAAGATTTGATTTAAATGGCTTTTTGATTTATTTAATTAAATGGATAATGCAGGATGAAGGTTGAATGATAAGGATTTATTTGATAAATGAACTTATTTAATGAATGGATGAAAGTGATGAATTTGCCTAATGTAAGAGCTAATTTGACCGAATCTGATCGAATGCATAATGTGAATTTCGCATGTCTACATTTTGCCCCTCTTTGAAGCAGTAGTAGCATTTAGTTGGTTCGAAATAAACTGCATAATCGAGGAATTAAAGAATTTCATGATTTTTAGGTTGGCCCGGAAGAAGTACAGCGGTACATTGCCCTCGAGGAGATCGGCCCGAAAGATTCGATTTGTGAGGGAATTACGATCTACGCTGATAAAGAGGTTCAAAATGGATGGTTATGGATGACGATGCAAAAGATGATTTCAAGATGCTTAGAATAACAAATCTATATTATTCTAAACAAATTAAATGATGATATGATATGAGATGGATGAGATGGATGATGTGATATGCTGTGATTATGCAACGGATGATTTATGATATGCTTAGACTAACAGATCTATATTATGATGATGATATGCAATGCATGTGAAATGATCAATGTTTCCTATGATGTATGATATGAATGATATGTGGTATGCAGTTTATTGATGGTTTGCAGATGCAGGATGGATGCATGATGGATGCATGATGGATGTATGATGTTAGTGCGGAAATGAGATGATGACAAGAGGATCCAACAAGTCCATGATTGGTCGAGACTTTATTAGAGATGATGATGATAATAAAAGATGATGATGATAAATGATGATGATAGATGGATGATTTGCTAATCAAGGATTGGGATTTTCAAAGGATCACTTAATTTATTTTTGATAACACGCCTAAGTACGATGCATCAAGGTATAAAGGACCAGGATGAAAACGTTGTGCCAGTGTGATGGACTTTATTTCGACAAATAGATAGGAGTAATCTTGTTCACACTTGACATCACGGAAACCTTGCTAGGATGCACTTTAGAAGTCTCCAAACATACCGGGACCAAACCACGGAAAAGGTATAACTAATGATGCAATAGTCAACAAGCTATCTGAAACATCCTCCATACACTTATCTAACAAGCAAGTATTAGCCAGTTATTTTAAAGAGCGTCCAACAAGCATGGAGACAAAATAATAATGATGGTGCCCCATTCCTTTCTCTCTAAATCATACGTTTGGATATCATCCGAGAGGTCCTTGGAATGGCTGTATGATAAATCAAAGAAAAAGATCAAGTACTTACAAGCCAATGTTCTTCATACCCTTCAGCCCGAGGAGGAATGTGTTTCAAAAGATGGGAGCCAAAACTCATTGCCAAAAGATAATGTCCATTGTCGGAACGGATCCTAGGACATGTTAATGACACGTCATTTTGTTTACCCAAATTGGTTGATTTGATAAAAGCGCCCATTGTCGGAACGGATCCTAGGAAATGCTTTGTATCAAATGATGATGAAATTGATTTATGATTTATATGCCATTGATAAGAAAAGAGTTGACCAACTTGCTTGCCGACAGACCTATACTTGAGATTTTGACAGTTTAGGTTTTTACGTTTGACTGCTAGACTTGTTTCTGACTGTTTTACCAAAGGTTGAGAAATTGATGGCGATTTATTATAGGATGATTGATTATTAGAGAGTGTAGCGAGATGAAGTGAATGGATTTTTCAAATATTTGGATGTTTTGAATTTT